>MU217241.1:343095-372816 GCA_018584345.1 Thuja plicata | reverse complement strand
TATTTGATGTTCTCATTAAGGACTGCTAGAGATGGCGCAAGTGCATTTCTTAACTGGGTTTGTCTTATTCTTATCTTGCTGATTTCCAATTTTGCCTTCTCAATTTTATCCAACTATCCTTGATAGACATTATTGCATATGTTCATGTCTTGCATGGAAGTATCAATTGTTTTTGTGATGCTATCCACCATTAGCTCTACCTCTTCTACCTATTTAGTGTGCTTAGAGGTGAACTTTACTTTGTCTATACAGTTGGCTATAAATTTCTTGCCTTTAGCTGCCAACTCTTTCAATATGGATTGCCTAATTTTTAAGGAGTTCAAGTCTACGGTAAAGTTTTTTACCAAATAATTCATTCTCTCCTTCTTGTATTCATCTTCTTCAATCTTAGTAGTAGAGTCTACTAAGCTTATAAAGTGTGATTTGAAGTTAGTCAAAATGTTGTCCACAACTTCAACTGATTGGACTTTAGCTACTTTCTGATCAGTAGGCACTAAGTCATTCAATATGTTTACTGTTTCCAAAAAGTGAGGATTCCTCATCACTTGTTTCTATTTTTACTTTTCCATAGCAAGAATGCTGATCTAAATTAGGTCTTCTTCTCCCCATGCATCCAAACTTGTTGAATCAGGAGTTAACCTTGACAACAATGAGGTAGATGGTTGAGTGGATGGTGAGAATATAGTGTTATGACTGGTATCCATGCATTCAAACTTTACTGGTATCTCTTTTATTGGTTTCTTATCACCTTGAGTATCTTTTTCTTCATTTGTGTCAATTGGATCATTGATGGGAACTTCATCCTATTGTGCGGATGTATCATCAGTGCACATTTCTTCAGTGCTTACAAATGCCTTATCAACTTTGTCCATATATTTTTTGGATGATGTCATGGATATCTTTATATTGTCAACTATTATAGTGTCTTATGAGTCTTTATCTATATCAGAAGTTATTGTCACTATGGGCGCTGAAACCTGTGGACCTGTTGTAGGTGCAATCTGAATCACTGGTTTTGTAACCTGTTTAGGAGGAGCTGGAGTAACTTTTGCTGTAGGCGCCGTTGGTGGATACATGTGTCTATCCATAAACACTTGTGCAAATTATTTTTTAGTCTCCTTACCTATCTTCTCATACTCTTTGTTCATAATCTGTAAGGTTCTTGTCTTAGTTCGGAGATGAGGCTTCACCAGATCTAATAATATAGCCTTCTCATCATGCGAGCATATAGGGAGAAGAGTATGCAATGTTTCTTCTCTAATCTTCATGTCTTCCTTTGTTGCATGTCTTTTCATGATCTCCAATAAGTTCCATAGCTGATCCAGTATCACTGTCTTGAGTTCAAGAACTATCTTCTTGAACTTGATCATATGAGATATGATCATAGAATGTATCTCAGTCTTATCAATTTCTTAATATTTGTCATAGACTTTAGAAAGTGTATCTAATCTCCCTTCATTTACAATCCTATTCTTCAAAACATTTAGAATAGGTCTAAATCCTACCTCAGGAGGAGCTTGAGTATTCTTTGCTTTGCTCTGAGTTTTCCTTGAGGATGGGTGATTTGTGGGTGCTTGTTTTCTTCCTCTAGTCTTCTTACTTGGTGTAGACAGTGGGGATGAGTCTAAATCAATGGTGGTAGAGGGCGCAGAGGTGCTCTCTACTTCTTCTTCTAGATCTATTCATCTTTCTCAAGTTATTTTTCTATCTTGGCATCTCTTACTTTGTCAAGATCTTCTTGAGTGACTCCATGAACTTTCAGTATGTTAGATGTAATTCTGGATGCTTTCCTTTATTATCAGCACTGTGTAAGATAGTATCCACTTCGTTGGTCTTCTCTCTGTAAGTTCCCCACCTAGGCTCATTAGGATCTTTGGGCATAGACAATAGAACTTGCACATATCCTTCTAACACATGTTCTTCCACTTCATAACCAAGAGGATGAATCCATTTGGTTCTAGGTTCATCTACCTCCATGCATGTGCAATCTATTTCTACCATGAAACATATGGTATCCTTATATTTTTCAACTATCTTCTCAGATAGTCTGAACCTATTCTACATTTTGATCCTGAATGTCTTAATATCCATATCCATGGCATCCCTTGCACTACTCTCTAAGGTGGCTTTAAGATAAATTTCAGACATTGTGGGTTTGCTCCTGTCTAGGTAAAGGTTTGCAACCTTTCCAACTATATGGAAATACAAGTAGATGATCAAAGATCCAAACCTGAATGTCTTGCTCCTATCATGCTTGATGATTTGAATGTTGTCAATCAATTGACCACACAAGATCTCACATAGGTTGTATTGAGTGTTATTCTTCACCATTCTGATAGCTGCTAGGACTATTGCTGCAGAGACACTGTTCAACCTGCTTGCTTGCTGAAACTTATAACCAAGTATCATTGTTAAAAGTTTTATGTCATCTTATTTGATAGGGTCAACTGTGATTCCGTGCTTGTCACTCCTAGATAGACAAAAATTTTCAATTTATTTCTTGACATTCTTGCTAGTAGGAAAAACTAGTCCAGTCTTAGAAAGTCTGGTTAATTCATGGATTAGGTCTATAGTGATGCGCACAGGGACCTCACCAATCCAATAAAGATCATCATGTATTCTGCTTAACAAAATCTTCACCCACTCTGGCTCATCAAACTCATGTGCATTTGAGTATTCAAAAATAGGGTTATCTATCAAGTGTGTGAACTCATCCTTGAATGTGTAATTAGGTTTCATCATTGATCCTGTATGAGTGGCTATGTTGATATCTCCTACTATTTCCTTCTTACAGTAAATATACGCACGGATATCTTCCATGTGAACAACACCTAGTGGGGTTTTGGAGAAATCCCCTTCCACATCATCTAGTATGGATTTGAATGGATGCCTCTTGAATAAAAATCTCTTCCTCTCTGCTATATCAAACACAACTGGGGTTGCCATACTTACTTGGAACTTGCTTAAGTAGGGTTTCACGAAATTCCAAAACGACGTGACTACTAGGGTTCCATTCCAAACTTCTTGTCCATTCACTTAACTACCAAATCGATTATGCTTTTGTGCCTTGATGTCTAGTACTCCAATGCTCTCCAAATTTTGTGCTCTCGAATGCAAGTGTGAAGAAGATCAAACACTTACTTTCTTTTATACAATCTACCACATTTAATGTTTGCAACCGTATGCAAATTACTTAGAGATTTTGAAACTTTGATCCTAATACATTTGAGACAATGCGTGTATGCATACTACAATATTATGTTCTTATAACCATGAATCCATAGGCACATACTCAGAGGTGAGTATACTAACCGCGCAGGGGTCCTGAGCTAGAATAGCTCCCTCTAAGACCAAGAAGGTCTATTCAAGGAGAAGTAGAGGGTGCGTCCACTATGGATGCATCAACTACTTTGTCAACATTATTGTCCTTCTTTACTTCAACCCAAATTTTTCTTGAATCTTCATTTGCTTGAACAAACTTAACTTCTCCTTTCTCTTCAAATATTGATTTCTTAGGATCCTCTTGCTTTTGAGTTTTGGATCTACAAATCGTTGAGATATGTCCAGCCTTTCCACATGTGTGACAATTGATAGGAGGTCTGATGCTCTTGTTCATCATGCTGCATTGCTTTACTATGTGTCCATTGTAGTTACATATCTGACATGTAGTGTTCTGCAAATTCCTTTGAGGTTGATTTCTCTGATTGTTTTGATTCATTCTTATTTTATTCTACTGTGACTGATTTCTTTGATTTGTTCTGCAATGTATAGCCCTGTGACCAAACTTATTACATGAGAAATAATAACCATTGAAAGGTCTTACCTCTTTGCAATCTCTTGCCAAATGACCATGTTTGTTACATGCATAACAAGTTTTGTTAACTTGCTTGATTTCCCTTTTAGGTAGATCAGCTTTAATCTCTTCAACATTTTCAACTTTCCTTGCTTCTGAAGATGCTTCATGAGGTTTCTCTCTTTCTTGTAATGAATTTACTTTAGTTTGTGTTATATAGAATCCAAGACCAGTAGTGTCACCTTTTTTCTTTTGTGCATTGAGCTGAGATTGAAGTGAATCAGAACTTGTGTGAAGTTTATCAATCTTATCCTTTGCTTCTGTTAATTCAGATTCCAACTTATTTTTTATGTTTTCCAATTCCAGAACTTTCATGTTTTCTTGTAAGAGTTCATCATCTAGTTGTTTGCTTTCTTTGATCTTTTCTTCAATAGCAATTTGGCTGTCTGTGAGCTGTTCATCTAGATTTTCAACTTTATCTTTCAGAGACATATTCTCTTCATTAAGCTTTTTGATCATTTCCCTAGATCACTTGTAGAAAAATCTTTCAAATCTTTTCTTAATTTCTTGATAAGCATTTGTGAGCCATCAAATTTCAGTCTAAGTTCTTCATTTTCTTTTTTAGATCTATCAAGATCTTCAAGAGCTGCTTCAAGATTCTTTTTCAAATGTTTTTCTTCTGCTGAGTCCATGATCTCCTCAAGTGGTTAAACTTATTTGTTGAGGACCAGAGCTCTGTTACAAATTGTTAGAAACACTGAGAGGGGGGGGAGGGGTGAATCAGTGTTTGTCTATTAATTACTTTTCAACAACTTAAACATAAATCAAACATACATAGAATGAAGCTTAACATAAGAACTCATAATACATGATATGATTATGGGGAAACCTTGATCAGAGGAAAACCCCAATGGGAATTAGTACCCACAAATATTGTACTAGGTATAATGAACCTGTTAAAGTTCCTTTGCCCTGTTAGAAATAGTCTTTACAATATGAGTATAATGACCTGGTTAAAGGTCTGACCCTATTAGGAGCCTTTTAAAAAACCTTGTTAAAGGTATATGGCTCACTTCCTAGGCTCACTGCCCAATAGGATGAAGGCTACAACCTTCTAAAAGTTGATATACACTATATCAAAAGTGAACTACTGTGATGACACTGTTGTCTGATCAGTTCTGTGTATGCGTGAATGCTCTTACTCTCTTAAAGAGATATATCATATACTGACTTCATTATACTTCTCTTCTATATCTTCCTCTTACATAATAATCAACGCTTGTAACATATCTTTACATTACATACTTATATGTTCATATCTTAATAGGCGTGACCTAAAACAAAACTCTAGTCGGCCTTAAAACAAAATATACAATGCTTCCGAACAAGTCGGCTCAAGCGTGTTTACTACAATGCTAATTACATTATTAAAAACATATAACCAAAGGTTCTTAGCCATTACATTACAAAATAATTCACGCTGATCAAAACAATAGTCAGCTCCCATGCTCTGTCTTCTGGGCTGCTGGTCTACTGATCTTCCTGTAACGTTGTCATACTATTGTTCTGTACTATGTGTGTCTAGATGTAGCATGTACACATGTCATACAACATATATTTGAATGCACATACACTGATTTGATCTCTCACACATGCGCTGATGTGCTAATCTCTGAGTATCTCTGTCTGCCCTATTTTCCATACTTAGTCATTTTGTTTTTCATGATAGAAACTAAACATGACTTTTTTTCCATGATGACAACACAAAATGAGTCATGCATCCTCAGGAAGTCAAATTTCCAATAGATAGATGTTCCTTCCTCACTCTCTGATACTGAATTTGAAAATGTCAAGAATGCAAGTCTGCAAAGCAGATGTGAGACAAATTGAAACAAATTGTACATGGTGGTGACAAAAATGTTTTGAGAGCCAAGGCAAAAAGCCTCATAGGAAAGTTTGATGATCTCAAAATGAAAGAAGGTGAAAACATCACTCAGTACAGGAAAATAATCAAAGAGGTATTGAATGCTATCTAAGGAGTTGGAGGTGTACTAGAAGAAGATATAGTGGTAAGTAAAATTCTAAAAACCTTACTGCCTACTTATGCTATTAGGGTATCTGCCATTCAATAAATGAGAGTAGTAGAAAAAAGCAATGTTACTCTAGACAGTTTGATTGGAAGACTGATTTCATTTGAGATGAATAACTTTGATAATAGCATCTTACCAAATATAGAGTCTACATTTAAAACTTCTATGAGAATAAGTAAATCAAGTCATAAAAGCACTATGATAAAAGATAGTGATAGTGAAAGTGAAGAAGGTGATCTTGATGAAATTGAAGCACTTATGGCTAGAAGAATGCAGAGAGGCAAAGGTAAATACAAAGGTAAATACAAAGGTAAATTACTACTTGTTTGTTTTAATTGTAAAGAGATGGGACACTTTGCTGGAAGATGTACTAACAGAAGAAAAGATAATAGAAGTAATGACAGATCATTTGAAAAGAAGTCTAACAGAGGTGATTACAAAAGCTACCGACAATAAAAAAGAAGAGATTCCTGAGACTACAAGGACAAAGGAAAGAAGGCTAGTTACCTACCTAAATGCAAAGATGATGACACTGACACTGAATTTGATGAAGACATCGAGATGGTGGTTGTAGCAGTGAAAGATGATTCAGATGATGATGAGGAAAGGTATGTAGAAACAACTCTCATATCTAAGGTCAGTAAAAATAATGTTTGGATCATAGATAGTGGCTGCACTCACCATATGACTAGTGACAAGCAAAATTTTGAGACTTTTGAATACTATAAAGGTGGTTCAGTAAGAATGGGTAATGACACACCTTGTCCAGTTGAAGGTAGAGGAACTATTATGTTGAATAACCAAATAAAATATGAAAATGTTTATTGGGTAAATGGATTGAATTATAATCTATTGATTTTTTCTCATTTGAATAATTCAGGTCACAAAGTAGCATTTGAAAATAAGAAGGTAAAGATCTTCAATAAATTAGGAAATCTAATTAGTACTGGTGAGCAGAGAAAAGGTAAGTTATTCTATCTGAATGATACTGACTCCACTTGTTTGATTGCTACAAATGAAGACATATGGTTGTGGCACAAAAGATTGTGTCATGTGAATTTTGACAACATGATGAAGATAAGCAGAAGAAGAAATGTTAGAGGCTTACCGATGATGAACAAGCTCAACAACATCATGTGTAAGAATTGTCAAAAAGGTAAAATGACAAAGTCTAGCTTTAAAAGAAAAACCCATACATCTGATGATATTCTAGAATTAGTCCATACTAATCTATGTGGACCAATGAGGACAAAGAGTTATTATGGAGATAGATATTTTATTCTCTTTGTTGATGATTACTCTAGAATGATGACAGTTATGTTTCTATAAGATAAATCTGAAGCATTCAAGATGTTTAAATGGTATAAGGACATGGTAGAGAAAAAAAGTGGTAAGGATTTGAAATGCTTAAGATTAGATAGAGGAGGGGAGTTTATATCAGATGAATTCACTAATTTTTTCAATGAGAATGGTATAAAAAGACAGGTCTCTACACCAAGATCACCATAGCAGATTGAAATTGCTGAGAGAAGGAACAGATCCATAGTTGATTGTGCAAGGACACTGATGATAGAGAAAGACATCACCTAAATCTTCTGGAGGGAAGCTGTTAGTACTGTTGTCTACACATTAAACAAAGAACAATTGAAGAAGGACACAAAGAAGACACCCTATGAGCTATGGTATGGTAAAACACCCAATGTAAGTTGCTTCAAAATTTTTGGTAGTCAATGTTATATCTTAAAGGATGATAGAAATGGAAATATTGATGCCAAGAGTGATGAAGGTATTTTTCTTGGGTATTCCACCAAGAGCAAGGCTTACAAATGTCTTATCAAGGCCTCTAACAAAATTGTTGAAAGTGCAAATGTAAAGATAGATGAATCTATAGAAAAGAATGAGCTGGAAAGCACAAAAGAGCCAGAGGAACACAAAAATTTTGTATACTATGAAGAACCTAACATTGTACCTGAGAAATAGTGCTTAATTCCAGAGCAACAGAATGTTGTAACCGATGGTCAGGCTGCTGTTGGAGATTTTCCTTTGTGTAAATAGTTGGTTGTATGTTTGTTATTGATGACAACATATAATATACAGTGGTGTCTTATATGCAATTATTAGTACAATTTTTTTGGAACTATGTGTGTTTATTTCCATGATGTATACATGTTCTAGTTGCTATGTGCATTGACATAGAGTCAAATATGAAGTTTCAGTTGAGTTATGTTAATCAGTTATGGCAGTTATAGTTTCTGGAGTTTATCTGTTAAGAGCCAATGTATTTACATTGTTTCTTCAGTTGCACCTATCTTCAGGATATGCATGTTTGTATTCATGTTTACTTATGAGTCAATTATGATTATCCAAAGGCACTAAATGTGTTTTGATAGAAGCATGATGTTTTAGTTAATTTGGTAAAGCCGACTTGGTGAAGTGCCACGTCCATTCATTTTGAGTTGCATGGTCCTAATTTTGATTGCGTGCTTAGTTAAGACAAAAAGGATGTTGATGAAGTGTTTCCAGATATCATCATGACCTTATCCTTGGTGAAGATACATATTCTAGTTCAAATGTGTTTGCTAAGTGTGAAAATGAAGTGAAAAAGTAAAGATAGAGCTGAGCAGAAAGTCAAACAAAATAAGTTGAAGATCTATGTGAAGAAACTGAAGAAAGATTACAATTAATTAGAATTGATCAAGATAGCAGGTCTACTCAAATAGCTCATTTACTAGATATAATGTATATCTATTCTACTGAAGGTTGCAGCCTTCATCATTCTAGCAGTGAGCTTTTGGACAGTGAGTCCTCACCCCTAATAGGGTTGTTTGTAAAGGACTCCTAATAGGGTCTGACCTTTGACCAGGTCTCTATACTTCTTGCATTGTAAAGATCAACTCCTAACAGGGTTGAAAGATCTTCTCACAGGGATCATTATAAACTAGTGCAGATATTTGTGGGTGCTAATTCTCACCGGGGTTTTTACCTATTTGGTTTCACTGTAAGCAAAATTGTGGAGTTCTCTATTATGTTATATGAATGTGCATTTTCTTTATATTAAATTATAATTGAGTGGAGAAAATAATTAAATTAGTTGATAACTGATTCACCCCCCCCTCTTAGTTATCCTTTGGGACTATTCCAACAACTGGTATCAGAGCCAAGTGCCTTGGAGAGAAAGCCTAACAGCTTAAGATAGATCAGATGGCATACTTCAGGAAAGCAAGTCCTAAGTTCGATGGAGAAAATTATCTTGACTAGAAGAAAAAAATGATAACACATCTACAGTGCATGGGTTTTGAGATCTATGAGGTTGCTACACAAGAATTTGATGTTCCTACTCTAAAGGATCTCGCAGAAGAAGACTCTACTATTAAAAAAAAGGAAGTATTCACTCAGAATGCTATTGCCAAAGAAGCCCTAATCAGTGCCCTATCTGACAGTGAATTCACTGAGATCAAAAAGGTAGATAAAGCTTATTCAATATGGAAATACTTGGAAGATATGTTTGAAGGAGACATCCAAGATAAGAATGCACGTAGAAAGACATGGAAGAAAAGATACAATAACTCAGAAATGCTACCTAAAGAAAACATCAGAGCTTACAATCAGAGGATTAATGAAGCAGTATTAGGAATCAGGAACAATAGTGGAGAAATTTTGAAAGAAGACATAATGGACAAACTGATGACCACATTGACTGCAAATTATGTAAGCAAGATATACATCCTAGATGAAACCATGCAATTCTCAAAAGAATTCAAGAGAGAGACTTTGATCAGCAAAATCTCTGCATTTGAGATATCAAGACTGAAAACTGAACCTAAGAGTGAAACAACTTTTAAAGCCTCAATTCATGGTAAGAAATTCTTAAGCAGCTCTAGTAATAATGAGAAAGAAGAAGTGGATACAAAACTAGAAGAAATCATTGCTATGATTGCCAAGAAAGAAAGGAAAGGTAAAGGAAAATATGAAGGACAACTACCATTCAAATTTTTTTCATGCAACAAAGTTGGCCATTTTGCATCCAAGTGTCCTACAAGAGTCAAGAAGTTCAGATCAGATTACAAGCCTAAATACAGTAAGGAATGCTATCATGCTGAAGATGGTGTAATTGATGATGACTTAGGAGAAGATGAAATTGGATTCATTGCCATTAAAGACATTGAGAAGATGCTTGAAGAAATGGACAAAGAAGATGAAGATAAAGCACATGAGTTAGCATTAGTTTCCAAAGCAGACATTAGAACTGACTGGATCATAGACAATGGATTTTCACACCACATGATAGGAGAAAAAGATAAATTTGATCATTTGATCAAGTACAAAGGTGGCATGGTTATATTTGGAGATAACACTCCCAAACCTATCATAGGCAGAGGTTCTATTACCTTAGATGGAAAGAACAAGACATATGATGTTCTATATGTGAATGGATTACATCATAACCTACTGAGTGTTGGATAGTTGCTTGATAAAGGATATCAGTTGGAATTCAAAAAAACCAGTGCGTCATTAACAACAAAGAAGTAGACATGATTGCATCAGGCTCAAAGACCACATGTAATGTCTTTCAGCTCAATTCAGAAGTAAGTTGTTTTTCTGCAAAAGTAGATGACAGTTGGCTATGGCACAAAAGAATTTGTCATATCAATTTTGACAATATAGTAAAGATAAGCAATGTAAAGGCAGTAAGAGACCTTCGTAGTATTGTGAGACCAGTTGATACTATGTGCAGGGAATGTGTGATGGGAAAACATGTGGGGACATCATTCAGAAGAAAATAGAACTCAGTAGAAAAAAAATTGGATCTAGTGCATACAGACTTATGCGGTCCCACTCAAACAAGATCATACTATGGAGAGAGGTATTTCATATTGTTTGTTGATAATTTTTCTAGGATGATGTGGGTTGCGTTCTTAAAAGAAAAATCTAAATCCTTTGAGAAATTCAAAGCATTCAAGGACAAAGTTGAAAATGAGTCTGGATTAAAGATAAAATGTATGAGATCATATAGAGGAGGATAATTCACCTCTGACCAGTTTTATGACTACTGTGAAGAACATGGAATCAAAAGATAGTTAAGTGCACCTAGAACCCCTCAGCACAATGGGATAGTAGAAAGGACGAAAAAGATAATACTTGACACATCACACACTATCATGATTGAAGGAAAGGTTGTCCATACCTATTAGAGAGATGCAGTCAATACAACAATCTATACTATCAATAGAATTCAATTAAGGCTAGACACAGACAAGACACCTTATGAAATATGGTTTGGTAATGTACCTACTATAAAATACTTCAGAATATTTGGAAGCAAGTTCTACATCAAGAGAGATGATAGTATTGGGAAGTTTGATGCTAGAAGTGATGAAGGTATTTTTCTTGGTTACTCTACTAAAAGCAAAGCCTATAGATGTTTTAATTTAAGATTGAAGAAGATCATTGAAAGTACTCATGTGAAGATTGATCAAAATTTTATGATTTAAGAAAGATACTATGAATGTGCACCCATGATTGAAGATGAACCCAGACCCATCAGTAAGGACACAGTTATTGAAGAAATGTTTGACTGTATTGATGTTTCATGCAACAATCTTGAACCAAGTGAAGAAGAATCACAAATTACATATGAGAGTGTTACTCCTAAGAACTCAAAATACACATCCAAATACCACTCTAAAGAAGACATCATTGGAGATCAGAGCGCTAAATTCTTGACAAGATCCAGAGAAAAAGGTTCAACCATTGATGAAGAGGTATGCTTACTTTCACAGATTGAACCCTTAAGTGTTGAAGATGCGTGTAATGATTCAAACTGGAAAAATGCTATGCAACAAGAATTGGATCAGATAATCAAGAATGATACATGGGAACTAGTCCCTAGAGCTCATGACAAAAATGTGATTTGAACAAAGTGGATATTTAGGAACAAGATGAATGAAGAAGGCACAGTGGTAAGAAACAAAGAAAGGTTAGTATGTAAAGGATATGCACAGAGAGAAGGAATAGATTACATTGATACATTTTCCCCTATGAGTAGACTAGAATCTATCAAATTTTTTTTGGATTATGAAACATTCAAGAACTTTAAATTATATCAGATGGATGTCAAGTCAGCCTTTCTAAATGGTGACTTGAAGGAAGAAGACTACATAGAGCAGCCTGAAGGATTCAAACTTTCAGACAAACCAGACATGGTATGTAGACTGAAGAAAGCACTTTATGGACTTAACCAGGCCCCAATAGCTTGGTATGAAAGACTTGATGGCTACTTAACAAAGATAGGATTCAGAAAAGGAGCAGCAGACAGTAATTTATTCATAAGAGATACAGATAAAGGATTACTACTCGTTGCTATTTTTTTTGATGACATTATCTTTGGAGGTAATGACAAACTTAGTGCAAAATTTACCAAAGAAATGAAAAGTGAATTTGAAATGAACATGATTGGACATATCAAATATTTCTTGGTATTGAATGTAATACAAACTGACAAAGGCATATTCATAAATCAGTCTAAGTATATGAAGGAGATATTGAAGACTTTCAAAATGGAAGATTGAAAACTAGTAAGCACCCCCATGATAACAGGAAGCAAGCTTTCTAAAGATGATGATTCCACAATAGTTGACAAGACACTATACAATTCTATGATTGGAAAACTCATATATCTTACTCAATCTAGACTAGACATTTCCAATGAAGTTGGCATTGTTGGAATATTTGCAGCTGAACCTAAACAAAATCATCTAATGGCAATAAAAAGAATATTCATATACCTAAAGGGGACTATAGACTATGGTTTATGGTATCCTAACTCAGAGAACATACAAATTCATGTGTATACAAATGTAGA
Source organism: Thuja plicata (assembly GCA_018584345.1). Lineage (NCBI taxonomy): Eukaryota > Viridiplantae > Streptophyta > Pinopsida > Cupressales > Cupressaceae > Thuja > Thuja plicata. Next base: position 360,071 of record MU217241.1, on the reverse strand, counting down.
TTGGGCGGGTTGTGTTGATGATAGAAAGAGTACATCAGGAGGAGCAATATTTATTGGAGATAGGTTAGTCACTTGGACAATCCAAAAGTAGAATTGTATGTCACAGTCAATAGAAAAATCTGAGTATGTTGCAGCAACATTGAATTGTTCAAAAATGGTTTAGATCGAACAGATGATTAAAGACTTTGGTATTCAGATTGATTATCCTATTGTTATTCATTGTGATAACACGAGCACTATCAATATGTCAAAGAACCCTGTGATGCATGCAAAGAAAAAACACATTGAGATCAAATATTATTTTCTAAGAGAGAAAGTTGCAGACATAGAAGTAAAATTGGATTATGTGAGCACTAAAGAATAGCTAGAAGATATTTTTACAAAGCCTCTATAAAAAGATACTTTTGAGTATCTCAGGGAGAAGCTGGGAGTAATTCCATTTCCTGAGTCTGATTAGAATTTGCAGCAAAGAACATCAGTCCTTGGTGACTGATGAATGGTTGACTACTCTACTTCTGGAGTAGTACCTGTGCTTAGTGGTGTTTGGCATCCTTTTCCATTGATGTCAAAGGGGGAGTATTAGTAAGGGGGAGCATATACTCTGTGGGAGTATACAGTCAGAAGAGTCACAACAGTAAAGAGGAAACTTTGATGAGGATATTGAGAAGATTGTAAAAAGAAGGAAGACACTTTGAGTTGATGATATCATATGTTGCCATCAATGTCAAAGGGGGAGATTGTTGGAGATTTTCCTCTATGCAAATAGTTGGTTGTATGTTTGTCATTGATGACAACATATAACATACAGCGGTGTCTTATATGCAACTAGCAGTACAGATGTTTTGGAGCTATGAATGTTTATTTCCATGATGTATACATGTTCCAGTTGCTATGTGCATTCATGTAGATTCAGATATGTAGTTTCAGTTGAGTTATGTTAATCAGTTATGGCAGTTACAATTTCTAGAGTTTATCTATTAAGAGCCGATGTATTTATATTATTTATTTAGTTGCACCTATCTTTGGGATATGCATGTTTGTATTCATGTTTAGCTATGAGTCAATGATGATTATCCAAAGGTGCTAAACGTGTTTTGATAAAAGCATGATGTTTGAGTTAATTTGGTAAAGATGACTTGGTGAAGTGTCGCATCCATTCATTTTGAGTTGCGCGGTCCTAATTTTGATTGTGTGCTTAGTTAAGATGACAAGGATGTTGATGAAGTGTTTCCAGATATCATTGTGACCTTATCCTAGGTGAAGATACATATTGAAGTTCAAATGTGTTTGCTAAGTATGAAAATGAAGTGAAAAAGAAAAGACAGAGTAGAGCAGAAAGTAAGACAGAATAAGTTGAAGATCTATGTGAAGAAACAGAAGAAAGATTACAATTAATTGGAACTTATCAAGACATAAGGTCTACTCAAACAGTTCATTTACCAGATATATTGTATATCTATTTTACTGAAGGTTGTAGCATTCATCATTCTAGCAGTGAGCTTTTGGATAGTGAGCCCTCACCCCTAATAGGGTTGTTTGTAAAAGACTCCTAATAGGTTCCAACCTTTGACTAGGTCTCTGTACTTTTTGCATTGTAAAGATAAACTCCTAATAGGGTTGAAAGATCTTCTAACAGGGATCATTATAAACTAGTGCAAATATTTGTGGGTGCTAATTCCCACCAGGGTTTTTACCTATTTGGTTTCCCCGTAACCAAAATTGTGGAGTTCTCTATTGTGTTATCTAAATGTGCATTTTCTTTATATTTAATTATAAGTAAGTGGAGAAAAGAATTAAATTAGCTGATACCTGATTCACCCCCCTCTCAGTTATCCTTTGGGACTATTCCAATAGCTGCAAATACCGATGGTTAGGATAATAATCAAAATATTGTGCAAAGTGATGAAAAATAGAATGAAGGACAAAATGATGATCAAGATGATAGAAAAAGAACTAAACCAATTCTTTCCAGATATGTAAGAAGGAACCATCCAGAGATCCAGATCATTAGAGATAAGAAAGCTGGTACAAGAACAAGAAGTAAGTCTCTAAACTCAAGTTGTTTAATTTGTGAGTTTGAGCCAAAATTTGTCAATGATGCAGTTGATAATGAAGAATGGATAAGTGCTATGAATGATGAAATTGAGTAGATTGAGAAAAATAAGACATGGTCACTTGTGCCAAGAATAGATGACAAAAATGTCATCGGTACTAAATGGATATTCAAGAATAAGCTGAATGAGAATGGAGAAGTCACAAGAAATAAAGAAAGACTAGTATGCAAGGGGTATGCACAAGAGGTATTGACTATGGGGAGACCTTTGCACCCATTTCTAGGATTGAAGGTGTAAGAATACTACATTCTTATTCTACATTCAAAGGATTCAAGGTATACCAGATGGATGTCAAGTCAACATTCCTAAATGGAATACTTGAAGAAAAGGTATACATTTAGCAACCAGAAGGATTTGTAGATCCAAAAATAGAAACATGGTATGTAGACTTCATAAAGACTTGTATGGATTGAAACAAGCTCCTAGAGCCTAGTATGAATGAGTTCATTCCTATCTTATAAGTATTGGATTTTTAAGGACTAGTGACAATAGTAATCTTTATTTAAAGGAAGATACTGATGCTAACACTTTGATTGTTGAAATATTTGTTGATGAAATTATATTTGGAGGCAATGATATGCTATGCAAATCATTTGCTAATAAGACGAGAAAAGAGTTTGAGATGTCTATGTTTGGAGAGATCAAGTTCTTTCTTGGTCTGTAGATCATGCAACAAAATAAAGGTATTTTCATTACACAGTCCAAATACATTAAAGAGGTCCTAAAAATATTCAATATGGAAGAATCCAAACTAGTTGGAACACCAATGGCTACTGGATGCAAACTGACAAAGGAAGACAAGACATTAGAGGCAAACAAACTTTGTACATATCAATGATAGGAAAACTCATGTATGTTGTACATACTAGACCGGATATTGCACATCCATAAGGAATAGTTGCTATATTTTCTACTAATCCCAGGGAATCACATATGACTGCTGTGAAAAGAATTCTAAGATATCTGAAGAATACCAAGGTATATGGATTATGGTCTAGAAGAGAAGCAAAATTTGAACTAAAGGTGTTTACCGACGCTGATTGGGCTGGAAATATTGATGACCGGAAGAGCACAACTAGAGGAGCATTCTTTATGGGTGACAGACTTGTCACATGGATTAGCAAGAAGAAAGGATGCATCTCTCAGTCTACTGCAGAAGAAGACTATGTTGCTGCTCCTGCAAATTGCTCAAATATTGCATGAATCAAACAGTTACTAGAAGGTATGCATATAAAGATCCTAGAACTAGTGATTATCTATTGTGATAATACCAGTGCAATAAACATTTCCAAGAATCTAGTCATGCATGCTAAGACTAAACACATTGCCATCAAGTATCATTATTTGAGAGAACAAGTTCAAGCAAAAGAGGTGATACTTGAGTATGTGCAATCTAAAGAACAATTAGCTGATATCTTCACCAAGCCACTTCCCAAGGACACATTTGAGTACTTAAGAAAGAGACTAGGGGTCAAACCCTTGTCTACCAGTCAGTAAAATGACTGAAGGCTGAATCAACCTACATATTATCAAAATATCATTCATGTTGATGCAAGTAAAATGATGAAATTCAAAGCTATATCTATATACAAATAGGTATATATCTTCACCGAACACCAGAGCATATTGTTGTATTGCTAATTGATAAGGGAAATTCAAGCAATATATTATGGATGGAGAGAAAAGATTGCTTGACAATAATGATAGATATTTATAATATACTTGTTTGGCATTGCTATCAAAGGGAGAGAGATTATCCATATTATCACATTCTTCAAACAAAAGGAGAGAGATTATCCATTATCACATTACTCCAACAGGGAGAGATTATATTCTTAGGGAGAGAGATTGTATGGAAATATTATACAAAGGGAGAGTTGCTGACAAGACAAATAGACATCAAAAGAAAAGAACAGTCAAGGGAGAGAAATTGACACAAGGAGAGAATGCAACATATCAGAAGAAGAAATACAGAGAGCTGTAAGAATCAAATTTAAGCTTTGACAGAGCTTATTGATGTTCAAACATTTTTATTAGTTATCAGAATAAATATATTGGTAGTTTGATGAATCTCAACTATTGTATTTCATATTGTATTAGAAATAGTATAGTGTGATAATATAGTATGTTTCCATCAATAACAAAGGGAGATATTGATGAAATGTAACTGATTAAATGTTTGATAATATTAAGTTGAAGATAATGAAAGTCATTAAATTAGTTAATGGATTGTATTTTCATTGATGTCAACTTGATATCATCTATACAGTCATGTACATAATGCCAAAGACTTCAGAGAACCAAAGGAACCATGGTTATACTTTCAGCAATGCACAAAAGTCATGTATTCACTAAGTGACAAACAACACTGATAAAGTGCACACTAACTAACAGAGCAAAGAAGAATGGTCACAGTGATACCCGATGATCAGAAGCACAGTGTTACCCGACAAAGAAAAACCACATAGTGCCCGACGATTAAAATTCCAATGACACCCGACGAATGGAGATCACAAAGCTAACTAGAGTCTCACCGATAGAACAGTCAGTTGTCATTGACAACTAGCTGCAGTGGTGACAGACAAAATAAAGAGTTTAGAAAATGACAAAATATCTAGCTGGCAGAGCTAAATAAGGACTTAACTGGTTGTCTACTTTTTTTTATTCGACCAGAGATAAGTGATTGATTTAAAGATGATTTTTACAATTGGAAAGAATATATGTACGAGACAAATTAGGAGTTATGCTTTAAATCTAATTGGATGGATTGTTTATCATGCCAAGAATCAAGAATCAAGAAACAATGAACATTATGTCTATATAAGAGACAAGCTTAATTTATTTACGAATGGGATTAAGCAGAGTGAATAGAAAGAGGATGCTGAAGAGAAATTGATGAAGAAAAATTCATGTAGTACTGATCAAACAAGCTAAAGGAAGAGCTAAGGAATTATGTAGACACCGACAAACAGTGAGCACAACATCATAGAATAGAAAGTATGGAGCACACGGATTGAATTGATACATTGGTTAGAGAGGTAATGTACTTAAATAGCTTTGAAAATCAGTAATTCAAAGTTGCAATATGAACAGGTCATAGTGTTTCAGTTTAACCATTGAAGCATCAAGTCTCTTAACAGAGTAGGACTTAAGAGTCTGCTATATATTGAGGTACATCTCAAGGAGTGCCAAAAAGGTTGATTCATGAAAGTAGCATTGGACTTTCCTGATACCTATTGACAGTCTAAGAAGGCGGTTGATTCAAGGATGCTAGAAATTGATGCTCGTTACTAAGTGACAACCTCTATGTATAAAATCCTCTAACAAGGTTGCAATTAACGGTGCGTTTGTAACCTTTAACAGGGTTGGCTCCTAACAGGGCTCACTTTAGAAGAGTGAAAATTTGGGGTACTGGTCCCAGTGGTTTTTCCCTTAACAGGGTTTCCTTGTTAAAATCCATGTTTTATGTGTGTGTGATTCATTTCTTTATAGCTTTGCATCTCACATAGTTAATTCTAGATTGATTGGTATACTCTTCTTATTTACTGAGTTTTGGTAAATAGTTATACTACTTATCGCTAATCAAGAAAGAATAAAGATTGAAAGAGAAAACCGATAGACAGTTAATCATTATTAGTAATTCATGGCATGCATCTTGTAGGGATAGAATAATCTAAGATTTATAGATTGGTGGTTAAGTTTTGAAGAATAAATTTTTGAGGCCACTGATTCACCCCCCCTCTCAGTTATTACTAACAATGAAGCATCATAACATAATGATGATTGATATAGCCTCTGCACTCAACTATCCTAAATTTGATGAAGTCAAGGACTGCCCTATTTCCTTTGATATGTGGAAAAAACTACATGATATTCATGGAGGAGATGTCAATGTAAAGAGAGCCAAAGAAAAGAGTTTCAGAGGTCAATTTGATCAGATGAAAATGAAAGAAGGAGAAGACATTACAAAATACAATGAAAGAATCAAGAAAAGTGTTAGTGGCATCAGAGCTATCGGTGGAGTGATTGAAGACACAACAGTTGTTAGTAAGGTATTGAGAACTTTACTTCCCATCTATGCAATTAGAGTTTCAACTATTCAAGAGATGAGATACAGTAATGATGCAACTCTAGATGGATTCGTTGGAAGACTTACAACTTTTGAGTTGGATAACTTTGACAATTATTTTCCTAATCTTAGAAATCTTGAGTCTGCATTCAAAGATAAATTAAACCTTGGAAAGATGAAAGGAAAATAGATTGAACATGACAATGATGATGAAGATCTGGAAATCATTGAAGCATTACTTGCAAAGAGAGCTGCAAAAGGAAAAGGATAGCACAAAGGAAGAATACCATTGATTTTCTTTTCATGTGATGTGGTTGGTCACATTGCCGCTAAGTGTCCAAACAAGGAAGAAAAAGGTGAGAGAAAGTTCAACAAGTACAAAGGCAATAAATATTTAAAAAGCTACAAGAAAAAAGGTAAGAAATATTGTTATATTGCTAAAGATTCTGATAGTGATGAAGATGAAGATGAAATGGTTTATATTTCTATTAAGGATGCATCAAATAATGAAGATAATGAAAAGACAACACTATATTATCATATTAGAAAGAATGACACTTGGATAATTGATAGTGGTTGTTCTCACCACATGACTAGTGATAAAACTAAATTTGTACATCTTGAGAATTATGATGGTGGGAGTGTCAGTTTTGGAAATGATGAGCCCTGCTATGTAAAAGGTAAAGGTTGTATTGCTTTAACAGAAGGAATCAAATGTGATAATTATTATTGGGTTGAAGGGATAAGGCATAATGAACTAAGTGTGGCACAGATGAATAACATCGGGTTCAAGATAGAATTCATGAATGGGAAGGCCAAGCTCCTAGATGGTAAGGGAAACCTAGTTGGAACTGGCTGGCAAACAAAAGGTAATCTATTTTATCTTGATCTCAATGAAAGTTCATTTTTTATTGCACAAGTAGAAGAAATATGGTTATGGAATAAAAGGTTATGTCATGTTAAATTTGATAAAATAGTCAACATAAGAAAGAAAAAAAGAGTAAGAGGTATTCCTATTCTGAAGAAACCTGAATTAGCAATATGCAAACAATGTCAAATTGGGAAGATGGGCAAAACTAGCTTCAAGAGAAAGAATTAGAATAGAGAAGAAGTCTTTGATTTGGTACATAATGATTTATGTGGACCAATTGGAACAACACGTTACACAGGTGAGAAGTATTTCATTCTATATGTTGATGACCATTTCAGAATGATGATTGTTATGTTTCTCAAAGAAAAATCAGAATCTTTTAAGAAGTTCAAGTGGTACCTTGCAAGAGATGAAAAAAAATAGGAAAGAAAATTAAATGCATAAGATCTGATAGAGGAGGTGAATTCATCTCTAATGAATTAAATGAATTCTACAATGAAAGAGGAATCAAAAGATAAGTATCTTCCCTAGGTACTCCACAGCAGAATGGGATAGCAGAAATAAGGAACAAATCTATTATGGATTGTGCAAGAACCTTGATGATTGAAAATAATGTTGCTACCAAATACTGGAAGGAAGCCATCAGCACTGCAATTCACACCTTGAACCAAGTTCAACTGAAGAAAGGTACAAAGAAGACACCTTTTGAATTAAGGTATGGCTATAAACCTATTGTTTTCTATTTCAAAGTATTTGGAAGAAAATGTTACATCTTGAAGGAAGCAAGAAATGGAAAATTTGATGTAAAAGGTGATGAAGGTATATTCCTAGGCTACTCCTACAAAAGAAAAGCATATACATGTTTGAATCTTACTACTCATAAATTCATAGAAAGTGTGCATGTAAACATTTATGAGTTTGTAGAGAGAAATGAAGAACAGAGCAGTAAAGAGCTTGAGGACTACACAATTTTTTTGTATTATGAACCTGATAATATACCTAAGACACAAGAAATGGTGATTGGACAGCATCCCTGTCAACCATTGAATTCATCTACATAAACTCAAACAGTTCAACCCGAGTTGGAGCCTATAGAACCTGAGTTGCTAGTAGAGGAAACTGAGTCATAGATAAAGGGAACCAAGTCATAGAAAGAGGCACCTGAGTCTTCGACAGAGGAACCCAAGTCTCAAATAGTGGAACCTGTGTATCAAACATAAGAGAAGAACATAACTTTTTAGCATGGTGAACCAAGTGGAACAAGCCCAGAATCAAGAAGGAAGGATCCTGTACTTGCAAATAATGTTAGAAGGCATCATGCATCGAACAAATAATTGGAGATTAGACAGAAGGTGTAATGACAAGGAACAAAATCAAAGGTACATGTTTTCTTAGTGAAATTGAACCTAGAACTATTAAAGATGCATTGAATGATGAAAGTTAGATCGAAGCAATAAATGAAGAGATTGAGCAGATAGAAAAGAATAAAACTTGGACTCTTGTACCTAGACCAAAAGATAAGAATATGATTGGTACTAAGTGGGTTTTCAGAAACAAGATGAATGAAAAAGGATAAGTTTGTAGAAATAAAGCAAGACTAGTATGTAAAAGATATGCTTAAGAAGAGGGTATTTATTATGGAGAAACTTTTTCTCCTATTGCAAGACTTGAATGAGTCAGAACTCTTCTGGCATAAGCTACACACAAAGGATATAAGGTACATCAAATGGATGTAAAATCTACATTCTTGAATGGAATTCTAGAAGAGGAAGTCTATATTGAGCAACCTGAAGGTCTTGTATATCCTACCAAAAGGAATATGGTTTACAAACTGCACAAAGCATTGTATTGATTGAAACAAGCTCCTAGAGCCTGGTATGAAAGATTGCATGGTTACTTGATAAGTATTGGATTCTAGAGAACTAATGATAATAGTAGCTTGTATATCAAAGAAGGACCTTAGAACAAGATACTATTAGTAGAAATATTTTTTGATGATAAAATTTTAACCGGATATGATGATTTATGCAAAGCATTCTCCGAAGCTATGAGTAAGGAATTTGAGATGTCTATGTTTGGTTAAATAAAATTCTTTGTTGGTTTACAAGTTTATCAGATGAAGGGTGATATCTACATTACCCAGTCTAAATACATCAAAGAGATACTAAAGAAATTTGGGATAGAAGATTATAGACCAGTTGGAACACCTATGCCTACTAGAAATAATTTGTTTAAGGATGATGATTCAAAGGAAGTAAATCAGACTACCTACATATCCATGATTGGTAAACTTCAATATGTTATACACACTAGACCTTATACTGCATTAGTAGTTGGTATTGTTGTAAGGTTTTTAGATAATCCTAAAGAGAATCACTTAATGGATATCAAAAGGATTCTAAGATATCTTAAGGGTACTAAAGATTATGGATTATGGTATAAGAAAGGAGGAAACTTTGATTTGAAGACTTTTGCTGATGCTAATTGGGTAGGAAGTGTTGATGATAGAAAGAGCACAAGTGGTGGAGCATTATTTCTTGGAAAGAGATTAGTTTCCTAGACAAGAAAGAAACATAACTGCATTTCTCAGTCTACAACAGAGGTAGAGTATTTTTCTACAATAGTAAATTGTCAAACATCATATGGCTCAAATAGTTGTTGTCAGGTATGGAGGAAGAAATCAAAGAACCAGTCATTATCTACTGTGACAACACCAATGCAATTAACATTTCAAAGAACCATGTGATGCATACTAAGACTAAACATATTGCAATAAAGTATAATTTCTTGAGAGAATTAGTTCAGGACAAGGAACTAAGATTGGAATATGTGAATACTAAAGAACAAATTGCAGACATATTCACAAAACCATTACCTAAGGATGGATTATTGTATCTTAGAGGAAATCTAGGGGTGATTCCGCTAACTGAGGCTCACTAAACACAATTTAGTGATGCATCAACCAAGCTACAGAACATAATTAACATGTTGATGCAGATATTCAGAGCTTATTGCATATGAATCAGTACAAATAGGTACATTACAAATTCATTGGATATATATATATATATATATCAGTTGGTGTCTTTGGCATTGGTTGTCAAAGAGGGAGACTTATTGATGTCATGCTGAAGAAATTATTAAAAGATTGATGACATAGGGAGCAGTTTTATCAAAAGAAACATAGATTGATGACAAAGGGATAAATTTGTATTTTAGTGATTGTGAAGACAAAGGGATTTTTTGGATGAGAATCAAAATGAAGATAAGGACATTAATAAAATTTCATTCTTATGTCTTTTTCTCTATAATTCTTTGTATTATGACATGTTGTGTTGCCATCAATGCCAAATAGGGACATTGTTGATGACAATTATGCAATTGTGTATTGTCATTGATGTTTACACAAGTATAGTGATGTTTACAAAAATGTATAATCCTATCTGAGCACAAATAGTGTATGCGAAGCTCTCTTGGGAATTGAAGATGAGCCAAGTGATTTTCAGTTCTAAACAAGTTCACTCAGGCATTACAGTGTTGGTCAGGCGTTGAAGGATTTCATTGTTGACCGAGTTAAGCATTCAGTCTCAGCCCACTAACATCACTTTACATTTTATGTTTAAATGGTTATATGCAGCTGACAAACACGAGTTTTATTTGGAAGGTTATTCAAGCTGACTTGACAAGGACTATCATATATATAATGTCAAGTTTTGGATTGAATGAGTAATGAAGAAGAAAAGATATTCTTTTGATATGAAGAGTGGAGGCAAAATTAGATGGGATTCTGATTGAGGACACAACACACAGAGCTGCAACAAAATATCTAATCAGTGAGGATTGAGTAATTAAATCTAGAGCAGAGATCTGAATCAATAAAGATAGTTTCTTTGTCAAACAGGTCAATCCATTGTTATTCTCTAACAATTGTAGCGGTGATCAAAATCTCTTAATAGAGTAGACTTAACATTCTTTTGTAAATCCTCTCACAAGGTGACATTTCTGCATTGAAGTTTTTGAATACAACTAGCAAGGCCACTCCTTACAAGGTGATTAAATCCTCTAATAGGGTCATGCCTAATAGTGTGTTATTGTAACCTTTAACAGGGTTGGCTCCTAAGAGGGCTCACTTCAGAAGAGTGAAAAATAGTGACTAGTTGCAATTGGTCATTTTTCCCATATTGGATTTCCATGTTAAATCTTGGTGTTATCTATGTACATTTTATTTGATTTATGGTTTATGTTTCTATAGTTAATTACTAAAGGATAATCACATTTAATATCTTAAGATTTGCTATGTTAACCGAGTGACAGTAGAATATATGTATTAACTAAGAAATAGTGATAAATTTGTTTAAGACATCTAAGGGACTTGGATTTGTTTTTGTGGCAACCAATTCACCCCTCCCCTCTTAGTTACTCAACTCATTTCCAACAGCAGGAACATGAAAATTATGGATATGAAGCCTTGGTTCTTTTTAAATAAAAAGGGGTCTAGGATTTTTGAGGTTGGCACCGGAAAAATTGATGGGTTTTGGGACCTATCATTTGCCAAGTACAGATCTAGTGTTGAGATCTTGCATGGATAATTTATAGCTATAGAAATAGCTCTTCTTCTTGGTGATATGACCAAGGACATATAAGAAGACTAATGCAAGCCCTCCCTCTCGTGAAACAATCCTTATTTCAAAGAAAGAACATGTTTTTGGTAAGAAAGTGTACAACACAATGGTCCAATTTTCAGATAGAGGGAAACCTCATGAACCTAAAGAAGTTTGTTATCTTGTGTTATTTCTTGTTTGCACCTAGAGTTGCAAACATTGATGATCCATGATAATTATGATGCTATAACCTTTGTTTTGGCTGAAGCAAGCTCAAAATTGCTTTTGGTAGCAGTTCAGTTTTGTGACATTTTTGTAATAGTTTATGTAACATGATATCAGTGATGGGACAACTTTAGTTTTGGTTTGAGTAAATAATGAAATTGCACTTGCTAGAACATCAATTTCAAATTATTTTTTATAAATTTTTTTTATCTTGAAATTATGGTGATGTATTGAACTTAGAAGCTACTCCTTACCTACGGTTAATTATCATTGAATAATTGAAAATCCATGTAATATGTTCATTCTTGATTACAAGGAACATTTTCTCTTTTACTATTCTAAACATTTTTGAGTAAATGAAAGTTGGACAAAAAGTGTCATTCATATCATAAATGTGTTGAACCCTAACAAACTACATATGTTCTCCATGGATTTCTCAACTGTTGAGTATTGATCTTATATAAAAAACTCTTACACTATAAAAATATATAATATAATCAAGCTCGTTAAATTTGATTGGAAATGGTCCCTGTCAAATTATGAATTGCCTTAATTTTCTTTGTTTTTCCCATCAACTTGATAGTATATATTTGGCGTTCATCATAGAAGGAGCTAGGCATCGTATTGATTGAACACTAAACAACTTAAATAAATATGCATCTCTTTTCAATCTGAAAATTATCAGCTCAGAACTTTTCAAATAAATTTCTGGTTTATATTATGTTTTTTCAATTAGATGACTTTGTAAAAAATAGTAAAGTTTGTTTCTTAATTAAATGATGTGAATGGTTTTCAAACATGCATATGTTACATCACATAAAGTGGGTGGGGCACCAAAGAATCATCAGATGTTTGGCTAGTTGTATGTACATTACTTTACTTATTTAAGGAAATAGATCCAGATGTGGAGATGGATTTCATTTGAGCAAATGAAATATTTCTTGCTTCATTTCTGCCCTGATTTAGAGTATATTACTGCATTGCCTATTTGTAGATTTTTCATTTTACTCATTGACCATATGCTCCAGTTTTAAACTGAATTGGATAAAAATTCCTCGTTTTAAATATTTCTAATTTTATTAGAATGATCTTTGATTTGTTTTTGCAAGGTTGTTCAACATTGACCTTTACCATGGAAATCTTCTTTAGGCCCAGTCTCAAAAATTTTGTAGGAGCCAAAATATTTGTTAAATGTTATTTTGTGTTTCATTTATCTTTCACAAGATTGAATGTTATTTTGTGTGTCATTTATCATTTATTTGCTATCAATATTATGCAATAAACCAGTCACACATTTGACAAAAAATATAATTTACAAGAAAACCACATGAATTAAAGATTGCTATATATCATTTTCAGAGTTCCCTCTACATACTATTAATATCTACTTTTTGCATTGTACAAAACATGTCACTTTCTTGAAAATCAAAACTCCTATCGGCTCAATCGTTGCATGTACAAAAGTGTGCAATTGCTAGTTATAAATGTATTATACATAAATGTGTAATTAAATGAATACAATGATTTATAAATATGCTTATAAGAAAATGTACCAATAAGTATTTGTAGATATATAAATATACTTTCAATCACTTCTAAGTTTGTATATATTAATAGATATAGATACAAAAATATAGTAATTTTATACAATTTTATTATCTATATACTTGTAAACTTATACAATATTTAAAAATCTATATAACATTTTGAAAATGCATTATAAATATATGTATCAATAAAAAAACTATCATTCTTAAAACTAATGTAAGTGTATATGATAAAAATAATGTATATGTACAACTAGATACATCCAATTAAAAATTTCTAAATCTATATTTGTAGATTGTAAATATCTATAATTGAATATATACACATAAACTAATATATCAATGTCAACTAATAATTATTTGTCAATGTATTAATGCATTGGATTTTTCAAAACATTCATTCATCAAACAACATAAAATAAATTAAAATGTAAAAAATGTAAAATATACAATATTGTATCATTAAAATTATTTAAAAAATTCTAATTTCTAAATAAAATATAAAATTTTAGAAGTATCTAAAAATATAATATGGAGGGAAAAATTGCAAATTCACCTAAACTGAAATAAAACAACATATATTATAAATTTATAATAAGTAGTTCTCACCTAACCACCCTCGTGACACGCTTCTACCCATTTTCACTAGACATTTTGCCTATCTCATATTCAAGACATTTGTTCAGAATATTGAAATTTATAATAAACAAACCATTTTGGTGAAGGTTCGTTAGGTGTGAATCATATAAACTAGCACTTGCACCCAATTGAGGTGCAAGGGAATCGCCGATAGGTAATTTAGTCGAAATTGTAAATGAAGTTTTACATTATATAAAGTAGTGTATAATAGTGTAGATTTACAAATGTCAGAAATAGAATAATAATAAAAGAAGATTAAAATATTTATTTCTGTCAAATCTTTCTAAGATAACATTGAGGTATACCTTGTTGGCCCACTTATGGTCCCCCAAATTAATTTTTTTTTAAATTAAGTTCTTCCCCTATTTATGACCATCAAAAATAAAATTTGTGCACTCCCTTAATGATTTATCTCATAACCTTTTGTGAAGTTGATGTTTATAAGATGTGGTAGTTGAAAGAATGTTAAACCAGTTTAAAAATTTTAGTTGGTTCAGAAAGTTCAATAGTTAAGAATCATGGTTCAAAGGTTCAGGTTAGTAGACATTGAACTTTAACCATTGTACATATTCTTGGTTCAAAGTTCAAGGTTCAATAGATTCTAAGGTGAAAGTTCAACACCAAGAGTTTAGAAGTCCAGATTGCCTAGGTTTAAAGTTCAAATGTTTAGCATTTAAATCTGCAAGGAGTAAAGTGTTGAATCATTGAACTTGAACCTTTATGAGAGTTCAAGGTTCTAATTTCAGAAATTTGAACAGTTCAAAATTGTGGTTCAAAGGTTCACGTTAGAAGACATTAAACTTGAATCATCATACCTACTTTAGGTTGAAAGTTCAAGGTTCAATGGGTTTGAAGGTGCATTTTCAACATTAAGAGTTCAAAAACCCAGATTGCCTAGGTTCAAAGTTCAAATGTTCAGTATTCAAATATGCAAGGAGTAAAGTGTTGAACCATTGAAATTGAACCTTTACGAAAGTTCAAGGTTCAAAGTTTAGAAAGTTTAATGATTCAGAATCATGGTTCAAAGGTTCAGGTTAACAGACATTGAACTTGAACCATCGTACCTATTTTTGGTTCAAATTTCAAGGTTCACCAGGTTTGAAGGTGTAGGTTCAACACCAAGAGTTCAGAAGTCCAGATTCCCTAGGTTCAAATTTCAAATGTTCGACATTCAAATCTGCAAGGAGTAAAGTGTTGGACCATTGAACTTGAACCTTTAGGAAAGTTCAAGGTTCAAAGTACAAAAATCTCAACAGTTTAGAATCATGGTTCAAAGGTTCATGTTAGAATATATTGATGACATGTAACTGATTAAATGTTTGATAATGTTAAGCTAAAGATAATGTAAGTCATTAAATCAGTTAATGGATTGTATTGTCATTGATGTCAACTTGATATCATCTGTACGGTCATGTACATAATGCCAAAGACTTCAAAGAACCAGAGAAACCAAAGTTATGCTTTTAGAAATACATAAAAGTCATGTATTCACTAATTGACAA
Organism: Thuja plicata; assembly: GCA_018584345.1. Taxonomy (NCBI): domain Eukaryota; kingdom Viridiplantae; phylum Streptophyta; class Pinopsida; order Cupressales; family Cupressaceae; genus Thuja; species Thuja plicata. The sequence goes on along the minus strand of MU217241.1, from coordinate 344,503 downwards.
ACAAGACCGATGGAGTGCACAATGAAAAACAAAGCAAAGGACAACAGTCACAGTGTTTCCTGATGAAGAAAAAGCACAGTGTTTCCTGATGAAGAAAAAACCACAGTGTTTCCCGACGAAGAAAAACCACAGAGTGCCCGACGAGAAACAACACAAGGTTTCCCGATGAGTAAAATTCCAATGATTCCCAATGGATAGAGATCACGAAGCTAACTAGATTCTCACTGACGGATCAGTCAGTTGTGATTGACAGAATAGAGAGTTTAGAAAATGACAAAATATCTACCTAGCAGAGCTAAATAAGGACTTAACTAGTTGTTTAGTTTGTTTTATTTGACTAGAGATAAGTGATTGATTTAAAGATGATTTGTACAGTTGGAAAGAAGATATCTACAAGACAAATCAAGAGTTATGCTTTAAATCTAATTGGCTTGATTGTTTATCACGCCAAGAATCAAGAACCAAGAAACAATGAATATTATGTCTATATAAGAGACAAGCTTAATTTATTTATGAATGAGATTAAGGGGAGTGAATAAAAAGAGGATGCTGAAGACAAACTGATGAAGGAAAACTTCACACAATACTGATCAAACAAGCTGAAGGAAGAGCTAAGGAATTCTGCAGACATCGACAAATAGCGGGCACAACATTACAAAGAAGAAAGTGTGGAGCACAAGGATTAAATTGATACATTGGCCCGAGAGGTAATGTACTTAAATAGATTTGAAAATCTGCAATTCAAGTTTTGATATGAATAGGTCATAGTGTTTCAGTTTAACAATTGAAGCATCAAGTCTCTTAACTGAGCAGGACTTAACAATCTTCTATATATTGAGGTACATCTCAAGGAGTGCCAAAAAGGTTGATTCATGAAAGTAGCATTGGACTTGCTCGATACCTATTGATAGTCTAAGAAGGAGGATGATTCAAGGATGGTAGCAATAGATGCATGATACTAAGTGACAACCTCTATGTATAAAATCCTCTAAAAAAGTCTCACTTAACAGTGTGTTTGTTACCTTTAACAGGGTTGGCTCCTAAGAGGGCTCACTTCAGAAGAGTGAAAATTTGGGGTACCGATCCCAGTGGTTTTTCCCCTTAACAGGGTTTCCATGTTAAAATCCATGTGTTATGTGTGTATGATTCATTTCTTTATAGTTTTTCATCTCACATAGTTAATTCTGGATTTATCGGTATACTCTGCTTATTTACTAAGTTTTGGTAAATAGTTATACTGCTTATCAGTAATCAAGAAAGAATAAGGATTGATAGAGAAAGCTGACAGACAGTTAATCATTATTAGTATTTCATGGCATGCATCTTGTAGGGACATAATAATCTGAGATTTATTGATTGGTGGTTAAGTTTGAAGGATAAATTTTTGAGGCCACTGATTCACCCCCCC
>MU217241.1:311244-334312 GCA_018584345.1 Thuja plicata | reverse complement strand
ATGACATCTAGATTATAGATAGTGGCTGCACTCACCACATGACTGGTGACAAAGAAAAGTTTAACACTTTTGAGTATTATAATGGTGGTACAGTAAGAATGGGTAATGATACACCTTGTCCAGTTGATGGTAAAAGAACTATAATGTTGAACAACCTGATTAAATGTGATAATGCTTATTGGGTAAAAGGATTGAATTATAATCTATTGAGTGTTTCTCAGCTGAATAATTTAGGTCACAGAGTAGCATTTGAAAATAAGAAGGCAAAGATCTTCAATGAATCAGGAAGATTGATTGGTACCGATGAATAGACAAAAGGTAACTTATTCTATCTGAATGATACTAACGCCACTTGCTTAATGAATAGAAACGAAGACATATGGTTATGGCACAAAAGATTGTGTCATGTGAATTTTGACAACATGATGAAAATAAGTAGAAGGAGAAATGTAAGAGGCTTACTGACGATGTAAAATCCTGACAACATCATGTGCAAGAATTGTTAAAAAGGTAAGATGAAAAAGTCTAGTTTTAAAAGTAAAACCCATACATTTGACCATATTCTTGAATTAGTCCATACTGATGTTTGTGGACCAATGAGGACAAATATTTATTATGGAGATAGATATTTTATTCTCTTTGTTGATGATTACTCTAGAATGATGACAGTTATGTTTCTAAAAGATAAATCTGAAGCATTCAAGATGTTTAAATCATATAAGGCTATGGTAGAGAAACAAAGTGGTAAGGATTTGAAATGCTTGAGATCAGATAGAGGAGGTGAGTTTCTATCAGATGAATTCACTAATGATGTATCCAAAATACCATTAACATAAATTATTCAGAAGATACACAACAAAATGTTACAGAATTCAAATTCTTCATTAACTTCTCCAACTTACTCTCCTCTACAATGAAATAAAAATGCTACTTAATTCAATTTCAAAAATTACCATATTTGGTAGGTTTTCGGGAAAAATAGATTTTTCTATTTTTGGTTATTTTTAAAACTCATCCTATGAGTCCCGGTTTTTCCCAAGAAAAGCTCCCAACTAAGGCAAGTCAAATTGCCAACTAATCCACAAAATTAGAAACATGATTTCAGATTTATTACAAAAACAAAACTCAAAAAACTGGAAGGAAAAAGAAAAAGCCAATTTTGGAGGTCAAGATGAAATTTCAGGCTCCCAAAAAATGGTCGAAACGGCCACCAACAGAGCTCCTGCATCAACTAATGTTAAGTTCAAGATAATGCAAGTCATTAAATTAGTTAATGGATTGTATTGTCATTTATGTCAACTTGATATCATCTGTACGGTCATGTACATAATACCAAAGACTTTAGAGAACCAAAGGAACCAAGGTTATACTTTCAGAAATACATAGAAGTCATCTATTCACTAAGTGAAAAACAACACTGACAGAGTGCACACCGATGGACAGAGCAAAGGAGAACAGTCATAGTGTTTCTCGATGAAGAAAAAGCATAGTGTTGCCTGACAAAGAAAAAGAACAGTGTTGGCAGACGAAGCAAAACCATAGAGTGCCCCACGAGCAACAACACAAGGTTTCCCAATGAGTAAAATTCCAATGATGCTCGATGGATGGAGATCATGAAGCTAACTGGAGTCTCACCAATGGATCAGTCAGTTGTGACCGATAGAACTGACAGTTCAGAAAATGATAAAATATCTAGTTGGCAGAGCTAAATAAGGACTTAATTGGTTGTCTACTTTGTTTTATTCGACCTGAGATAAGCGATTGATTTACAGATGATTTTTATAGTTGGAAAGATGATATCTATGAGACAAATCATGAGTTATGCTGTAAATCTAATTGGCTGGATTATTTATCATGCCAAGATTCAAGAACTAAGAAACAATGAATATTATGTCTATATAGGAGACAAGATTAATTCATTTATGAATGAGATTAAGGGGAGTGAATAAAAAGAGGATGCTGAAGACAAAATGATGAAGAAAAACTTCGTATAGTACTAATCAAACAAGCTGAAGGAAGAGCTAAGGAATTCTACAGACACCAACGAACAGTAAGCACAACATCACAGAGCAAAAAGTGTGGAGCACAAGGATTAAATTGATACATTGGTCAGAGAGGTAATGTACTTAAATAGATCTGAAAATCTGCAATTCAAGTTATAATATGAACAGGTCATAGTGTTTCAGTTTAACCATTGAAGCATCAAGTCTCTTAACCAAGCAGGACTTAACAATCTTCTATATATTGAGGTACATCTCAAGGAGTGCCAAAAAGGTTGATTCATGAAAGTAGCATTGGACTTGCCCGATACCTATTGATAGTCTAAGAAGGAGGCTGATTCAAGGATGGTAGCAATAGATGCCCGAAACTAAGTGACAACCTCTATGTATAAAATCCTCTAACAAGGTCTCACTTAATAGTGTGTTTGTAACCTTTAACAGGGTTGACTCCTAACAGGGCTCACTTCAGAAGAGTGAAAAATTTGGGGTACCGGTCCCAGTGGTTTTTTCTCTTAATAGGGTTTCCATGTTAAAATCCATATGTTATGTGTGTATGATTCATTTTTTTATAGTTTTACATCTCACATAGTTAATTCTAGATTTATCGATATACTCTACATATTTACTGAGTTTCGGTAAATAGTTATACTACTTATCGGTAATGAAGAAAGAATAAGGATTGACATAGAAAATTGATAGACAGCTAATCATTATTAGTATTTCATGGCATGCATCTTATAGGGATATAATAATCTGAGATTTATTGATTGGTGGTTAAGTTTGAAGGATAAATTTTTGAGGCCACTGATTCAGCCCCCCTCTCAGTTATTACTAACATACATTGAACTTGAACTACCTGTTATGCCCTTCATACCCATCCCTACATGTTATGCGAAAAATGTTGGGTCCCCCTTTTTCTCTTTCCTTGTTTTCTTTTGTTTCCTTTGTTTTCCCTCTAGAATTTTCTTCCGTGAGGGTTGTCTTTCTTTTGCTCTTGTCTTCTTTTGTCTCTGGGACCCGGTCCCAAAGTTGGTTTGTTCTTTTGAGTCGACCAGATCCTGGACTTCGGGACTCTTTGTCATCATATCTTCTTTTCTGAGAAGGTGTGGTTGCATGGTCCCTAGGCTTGGGGCCCTAAGGTTTGCTTGTTATGGGGTTTGTGAAAAGAATGAAACACTTTTTACCCTAGGAGTATAAATTGAAGTTACTTGTCATTTTCATATTTATCCGCGATCAAATACTTAGAGAACTCAGAGCAATTTTTAAGGAGATTAAGGCGATTAAACAACAAATTGCTCCCTGTTCTTAGTGGTTAATTGAACAGTGATTTGCAGTGCTCACTCGTAGTCGGTTGAAAGTGAACTTGTTACAGAGCACCCCCGTGCTCATCTTTCCCACATTTATCCATGTTCCCAGGTAAGCCTTTGGCTCTTCCATTTCTAGTTTTTGGTTCTATTTATTGGTTTTTGATTGGTTTTGTTTTGCTTTGTTTCACTTTCATTTTCACTTCTGGTTCTGCTTTTCTATCACCTCCCATTGGTGAGTTGGCTCTACTAGAGGGTCATCCACTCTTTGTGTAGTTGTAATTTAATATAGTATGTACATTTAGTTGCTTCTGTATATTTTGTGAAATGTGTAAGTTTTTGTTCATAGTTGTATATGTGTTATCATTTTGCTGTTAACCTATGAGTTGCACTTCAGCCCTCGCAGTGCTTTGATCTTTTGTACATTAGGTGTATATTTGTTGTATATCCCTCTATTGCATTGAGCTCATTATGCTCTACCACATCTAAACCCTCTGTTGAGCTTGTTAGAGAGGAACTCACCATAGTTTGAACTTAGCACCTCGTTGGTTCGAGTCATGGTAGCTTTCTCTCTCCTTTGTATCATCTCATTAATAGCGGGATTAATTTCCCATGAATGGGCATTCAAATCCCATCCCATCTGGCATTTACTTCCCTCACATAAGCCCACTTGTCACCATTAATACCATTATGCCGCTGTCATGTGACCATGTGATGACCCATGTCAGCCCAATACAACTCTCTTTTGGTGACATGAACAACGGCTAGTCTTTTCAAACTCCGTGTGTCAAGAGGCTGCTGGGATTTTATCCCATTTTTGTCACCTAAGCCAATGTGCCGAAGCCCCGGGTGTTTATCAGAATCTAATCCATGATGAAATTTAATATTCTAGGATTTTGATATGTGCTAACATTTTTGGACAGGTGTGAGATGGTGGTGAATTACTTGGAATCCCAAAAAGTATTATTTCTATCATATCATGTATTGACGGTTCTCCTATCTTGCAGGTTGTAGATAGCTCAATCAAAATGTTTGAAGTGATAACTCCTCCTGATAGTCTGGAGCTACCTTCTACCCCCACTTAGGTCACCATAAAATCCAAGGCCAAAAAGATGTTGGCCAAGCTGCCACTGACCTCCAAGTTCCCAAGGGAAGGCATTCTCATGGGGTCTAAGGTGGACTTCAAAGTGTAAGAGATAAAAGACACAGAGCCTGGACTTTGGGCTAAAATGAAAGGCTTAGTTCAAGCCATATACAAGCTAAAAGCTGATGGAGATAGTATGGCTATCCACTTGGCCACCTCCAGAATTATTAAGGCTACAAATTTTGCTTGCTTGGTGCAATCACTAGAGCTGATACTCCAATTGGTGATGCTCTACAATGCCCCTACTCAAACCATTTTTCTCGCCGATCCCCGACTGTTACATTATCGAGCAACTATCATCAATCTAGACACAACAAATTTTGCTTCAGGGCTAGGGATCCCTCCTCACCTGGTCCAAGTCATTGGATGAATTCAAGGGAGATTCCCTCCTTTCCCAGGAACATCTCAACTCCTAGTGGCTGAAGTTCCCGAAAAGGGACCATAAAAAGATGAAGCTGGAGATTCCCCATGGGGATTTTAAGGAGCCCATTCAGACAGGAATTATATTTTTATGCAAGATCTTCAGAGAACCCCATGCCTAGGATTTCTCAACATGGATGTACTACTTTCTCTACTGTATCACCACCCGCAACTAGACTTTCAATTGGGTAGCTATCATAGCCAACTATGTGGACATCCAGCCGAAAGGCGTCCTCAAGAACTCAAAGTTCCACATGACATCTAATGTACTATGGGCACTGGCCCAACAGAGACGGACTTTTCTAGGCTTATAAATAGTGGGCATTCTTAGGAACGGGTTGAGCCAGCCAACGCCATGGGATGATTATCCCCAATTCCAATGGGAACTCAGTTTCCCAAATTTTTGGAGTGTAAATGACGTCTTCATTAACCAAAATATTTTGACACTTACCTGGGATTCTAGATACTGGTTATCAAAAGAGGTGATGAACCTGGTGAGCACCTACGGTAATTACTTTATTCAATTCTAGTAGCATACATATATCTAGGTGACTATCTTCTTCAGGAAACCCTATCTTCTTCCTCGGTATTGCGGGGATAGAGTCATTCTTTTAGAGTTCTGCTGGCAGATTTTGGAGCTGCACGCCTTCTTCACATTGAAAAAGGTTACCAATGTCCCATTCCCATTTTATTGCGGGAACTATTCTTGCATTCTCTCTGCAGCAAGGGATGCAAATAATGAACTAAAGAGTCTGAGATTGGTGGAATTCCACCATACAAGAAATAATTTTGACCCACTAGTTAAGATAGATTTGGCACTTCCTCGGGCATCCCCACCACACATAGCATATGTCAAAGATTTTTGGGCAGACTGCCAAGATAGTTTTGATCTTTGAGCTGGCCAGAATTTGTAGATGTCTAAAGGCCTGATGAAAGTGCTTGACCTTCGGGGTTTCCCGAAGGTTTTTTCAAATGATGGACCCCTTGATGACCCATTATATAAAGAACAGGGATTGGATACGTTGGACCTTTCCCCAGTGGATTGGGCCACCCTAGAGGATCTAAAAATTGAAGGGCTATGTTGCCCCATTATTGAAAATAGTCACAAGTATTTTACATGGGTGTGTCCAAGGAGCACCCAAAAAGGACTAGTTGTTCAGAAGTCCACTTCGACCTTCGGGGCTGCATGACCCAACACCAGAAAGGGGAAGGAAAAAGAAGATGACCCCACCTAGGTGTCTCCCAAGAAGTCACTCCCCATGATGGCACAAATAGAAGAAAAGATGGAGGCGTCAAGGCTAACGAGCCAGAAAATAAGCGCACAACATTTTGTCGGCCTCCTCACAACTCCAATAGCATATGCTCACCCGATGGGATCCCTGTCATTGGCCGCAATGATGAGCAGGAAGACTTTTGCCAAGGCAAAGTCTACAAGTATTTTGGACATTGCGGTCTTGCTACAAAGAAAGAAGAAGAAGAAGGTGAACCCCACCCCAAGCATAGATGAGGGCCCCGCTATGTCTAAGCTACCCCCAGTGGATGTCAATTTAGATTCTCCTGAACTTGAAGAAATTTCAGATTCGTCTCCCCCGCATGATGACTTTGATGACATGTTTGGGATGGAGGAGTTGATGAACCTGCATGGAGATATAGATCACTTGGTGGAGGAGATCACTGCCTAGGAGGAAGGAGAGACCCCCGTAGAAAAGGAAGTCCCAGAACAAGAAGCTGCCATAGATCAGGAAGTCCAGGTAGAAACATGGGAGGAGCCAGAGTGGGAGAAAACATTGGTCTTGGAGACTGAAGATGAACCAAGGAAAACCACAGATGAGCCACTGATGACTGGGGAATCCAGACCTACAGGATCAATCATGCCCCCAACCATCACACTCCAGACACCTTTGGTTACTCCAGGTGACCATATGCCCTGAAGCACATTTGGTAAGATAGTTTCAGTGGTCACATTGTTAAACTTTGGCTAGGTGCCTCACCCACCTCCACAAGGTTTTCCAACAGTCAAAAATATCCTAGCGAATGAGGTCAAAGACCAACAATAGGAGAATGATGGAGAAATTCCCAAAGATATAAATGTTGAATTAACCGATGCTGAGAAGGACGGGGAAATCCCCAAAGATACAGGTGATCTTGATGCCAGCAGAAAGGAAGTCCCAGTCATCATGGAAGAAGATGCCAACCTGGTGGAAAACACTGAGGCTTTCAGAGAACACAAATAGGAACATGAAAAGGAGAAAGAGCCCAAGGAAAACACAAATGCTAGGAATGCACTGCCAGATTCTAAAGGGAATCCCAACACTCAGGCTGTAGCAACAAAACCACCCTAGCCACCCCGGTGGCTGGTGGAATCAAGAAAGAGGAAGGCCTCGGTGGGAGAAATAGGTGTTTCTCTCTTTTTGGCTGAAATGATGGCCTGAAATGTAGAGGCCAAAAAGCCTAAAAAGGTCTGAATGGTCCATACCCTTTGGACCGGTCTAGTAGGAAGCACAGTATCGATGATTGCAACACCTCCCCCAAATGTAGATGTAGCGGTAGTAAGGCCTAAAGATTATACCATCACAGAGGTAACAATGGGGAGGAGAGACAAGTAGGGAAAATTGGACCTGCTGAGAGAGGCCACCAGGGTAGTGGAGGCCCAATATAGAAAAAAATCATAGAAGTTAAAGGAGGAAAGGGAATATAATGCAAATCTCCTCGCACTTCTACCAAAAATCACACAGCCCTTGGCTGAGGTCCACCCAGAATTTTTTGTCTCTAGATTACTGCTTGCATAGGGTGACATGGAATCTCTAATGGCCATGAAGAAGAAGGCTTAGGCTATGGATGGATGGATAACCGAGAAGGTAGTTTCCGTAAGGCAATTTTTAGTGGTGTTGGTCCCGGATCTATATCAAATTAGTCCTCTCCTTGATAAAGCCAACGCCTCTACCATTTCATGGGAGAAGGACTTAGAAAAGTATGAGAAGTGGAGGGCCACATTGGATAAGGTTTTCAATGCCAAGGAAGAGGCCATCATAGAGTTGGGAGTTTTGGGAGAAGAATCATATGACTCCCTCTAGGCCCTGTACTCTAGACTTGGCCTCAAAATTGAGGTATGCAAGGAATTGGTTAAGGCCCTAAAAGAGAAGATGACTGGGGCCCAATATCCTTTGGGTCTATTTCAGACATTTGTGGTAGGGGTGTCACAAGTCGACCCTTTCACCACCGGGACATGTACCCTAGAGGACTATGTCCTCAGTAAATATGATGAGCGAATGGAGTCCCTATATCAGTTTGCTAGGGATTTTGATAGTGGAATGTTATCAAGATTATCCAAGTTAATGATTTGGGCACATGATTCCATGAAGATGGTAGATGAATTCTTGAATAGGGCTGGAGAAGTTGAAGAGAAGCTTGAGATTGTCAGTGGTCGGTGGGAGGCCATTAAGGATATAGATGAGGACACCCTAAGCCAAGTGTTGGAAGCATTTAGAAATAGTAAAGGGCGATAAGGTCCTCTAGATTCTGAAGGTTTTCACCAGCAACACATTTTTGTATTCATCATTCTTTGAGCATAGGCTCCCAAATCCCAAAGTTCCAGATCCATAGTTTTTCATTCTTTTGATGACTTGCATCCAGGTTCCCCAGAGCCAACCAGTCATTGTCTGGCAGTTAATAAGGATGTCAGAGGGTAGATGACTCCAGCAAGGCATGTCAGCTCGTAGGATGATTCTAACAGATGGTCTTCCCAAGGCACTTCCTGAGCATTAAACACTTGGCGCATTGGAGATAGTGATCCATATTCACATTGATGAGGCATGTAGTCTTGATCTCTGGGGGACCAAATTTCCTCTATTCCTCCTCTAGCTCTCTTCTTGAGGCCGATTCTTCCATATCACTTTTCTTGTCTTATTCTTCTCACATGTTAGACCTTTGTTCTCCTTAAGGTTGTTGTAGTGTGGTGTAGGTAGTACCAGCCACCAAAAATCATATTTTATTGTTGAGTTTAAAGCTAGATTAGGTTAACTTTAGGGAAAACATCTGTATAAATAAAAATTCTGACCTCATTTCAAGGGTCTTCAAAATTGATTATTTTGCAGTCCTTAGCAATAGCAATAGCACTTCAACACTTTGTTTTCATTTAGTTGTAGAGCTCAATGCTCCTTAGTTCTTAGAAGCTTTCACTAGATAGATGATCTCTTGGAGCCATTGTTGTATGCACCAGTGTTGCTAGAAAACCATTAATGAAGGAAGGATTCTCACAATGCTGTTGTTGGACTTCTGATCTCTGAGTTAATAATTTTGTGCTGTATGTTTTTGATGTCCCTTTCTCTGATATTTTAATTAGATTAACGACCTTCTTTCCCCTAGCTATTGAATGTGTATGAACTGATGGTTCTATATATTTAGTATTTAGTGTAGCATGTTAGAGCATGGTTTGATGTTTTAAATGTATTTGCACAACTATAGGTAGAATGGATGTTCTCTAACCCTGTCGTATCTTTTGAAGTTTCTTTGATAATCCCAAATGCTTGTAGGAAACCCCTACTTACTTAAATCGCTAGAGAACATGAGAAAAGAAAATCAGCTATCCCCCCGAACAAAACAGTCACAATGCCCAACTTAGCTCCCGCACTGTCGAGACCTGACTCTCATGTGCTTGAAGGCAAGGAGAATCTTACTTCTCCAGACAACCTTTGATGGCAAAGTTGGTCAGTACCCTGGTACCTAGTGACAACTTACATCTATTGGCAGACTTGGTCACAAAGTCCTGTCAATAGAAACTGGCGCTAGAAGGAGGGCATGAGCTCATCCCCTTCCAAATATTTTGACTTCACACTGCCTAAGGGTTCCCCAAGCTATAGTTTTAGGAATCAGACCTTTAGTGGGATTGATTCATTCTCACCTGCATAATTCGAAAGAATCCTTAGATCAACCCCCAATCCTCTAAGGTTTGTTGTACTCGGGCCTCCTACTCAAAAGAAGCAAACTCTGCTAACTAAGAAACCATCCACTCTTATCTAGGGATCTACTACATCTCAGAATACCCAAGTCCCTCAGATAACCCCAGGGATCAACACTCAATCCAGCCAAAATCCAACTCCCCCGATGGCTGCGTATTTTGGTAATACTGGGTCACCGATGGGGCAGTTCCCTGGTGTTGCCAATGATCTTCCTTTGCATCCAGAGAAGATCTACCCCAGATACAAGAACTTAGGCTCACGAACCATAGAAGAGCATTTTCAAGTATACAAGGATGCCATGAACCGACACGGGATCCAACATAGAGATATTGTCACCCAAATGTTCCCTTTGTCCTTAGGGCAAAAGGAGTTGAACTAGTACCTTAACTTGCCGGCCAACTCCATCAACAATTGGTAGGATATGGAAGATTCCTTCTTGGCTACCTTCTATGTACATGTGGACATAGCATGGTCCCACATCCAGTTCATATCTATTAGGAAGGAACTAAAGAAACCCCTTGCAACATTCAACCATCGGTTTCAATGCGCCTTGAAGCGGTACACGGGTCCTTTCATCCCCTCTCCGGAGGTGACCATCTAGACATACCTAAACATGATGGACCCTTTTTTTGCCACTCTCCTTTGGAGAACTATCACCACCACAAACTGGCATACTCTGGAAAAGGTTTACAACCTGACCCTTGAGTTGTCTCAGGGTGTGAACAAAACTCCTAGTGGGATTGGGCAGATCACGCCGTTCAACATGATGCCCGACATAACTTCTTATGCTGGGGATATAACCCCAATCAGGAAATAGGTACCCCAGTGATGGCCACGACCCCACCACTACCGATAGACTAGCAAACCTAGTACATATATCTTTCATAAGTTCAGACAATACCAGGTCTGGAATCTTTTCCCTAGAACTAGCTGCAGCAAATGCAACAACCACAGACATAATCCTCTAGAGTGCCTTTCTTCTAGTCGCAAGTGACTAGAGGATTTCCACCTTTGACTTTGGTAAATACTTCCACCTTCCCTGGGAACCAACAATAACAATCGTCACATTGTGACATGAACACTCAGCTATCCGCCGAGGTTGAGTCCCTCCGGTGATTATTGTCCTCACTGACTATAGACATGGGACAACTGAAGGTGGGGTCTTTGACTTCCCACAACACCAATTCCCAGAGAGGGAATGTCTTCTCTGGCCAATGAAATACCAATGCCAGAGGAAGGAATTACAACAACGAGCCCTAGCCCAACCAACAACAATGGAAAAACAATGCTAATACTAGAGGTCCTCCTTAGAACAAAAACATCAATCAGGGTAGTGTTGGACCTTCACATTTCATGCCATTTGCAGAACTCTAGTCCTTGACCAACTGGTGTAGATTACATGATATAGGTTCTCATTCCAAGGTAAGCTACGCCACTCTAGAAAAGGTCATCATGATCTCCCAGCTGGATAGAAATTTTTTTTTTGATCCCCTAGAAACATTTGCGCAAGAGCCCACTCACAGTGACTTTTCCTGTGAGACCATCTTCTTTGGGAGAGACAAAGAGAACAAAGAAGAACCCAGATTACAGGGGTTCTTTGATGAATCTATTCTAGCCTTTGAGGCCAATGCTTTTACCAACGCATAGAATCATTACAACACCTGGAGTCAGGCTGGTAAAGGACTAGTTTACACGCCCACACCACCCAAAGATGCTCCTCCCCGGGACAATACTGCTGATTGCTCCTTCCCACCGAAAGGGCTTGGCTCTAATCAAGCTAAAGACCCAGCCGAGGGAAGCACACAATTCCTAGGGGGAGGTTTGACATCACAAAGGCATTAGAACAAACCACAACCTCCATGAACTTGATGGAGGTTTTAATGAACTATCTCGAGCAGAGGAAGTCTCTTCTGAAGCTCTTGGGAAATGCAAAAGCTTTTAGTCACCCACCCAAGACCATCACCTTTGATGATGCCAATGTGGATGTCTTCCGGGGAAACACTGAGGATCCTCCCTTCTTACTAGGATTGAACATACAAGGGAAGAACCTATACAAGTGCTTGGTATACTCCGGTGCTTCGAGAAACGTCATGCCCTTATCCATATGCCAGAAGCTTAGACTCCATCCCACTCCGTCCAAAGCCGCAATAGTGCAACTAGACAAAACTGCTATAAAAATGGTAGGTGAGCTGAAGAACATTTAGATTCAGCTTATCTAAGACCCCTGAATATTGAGCGTAATAGATATTCAGGTGGTGGACATCGCAGAGACATATGGGATGTTATTGAGTTGGAATTGGTCTAAGTCCCTTAATGAGTATTTCTCCACCAAATTCTCCCACTTGTGGCTCCCCTAGGAGTGGTAATCTAACTAGATCTAGGTAGAGAGTGAGCCCAGGATGAAATAGGCCCTCACCAAAGTCGGGAGGGTAAATGAGGTCCTCTTCTATGAGACTTCCCCTGGGGTGTATAAACCCTTAGAGATCTTGACATTTTATTTCACCCCTGGGGAAGACCCCATTGTCTCTCAGAGGACCTAGGACCTAGATGAAATCTAAGGGGTGAAGTTAACTCATAGGGAAGAATAGTAACCCCTGCTACTCTCTTGTCCAACACTTGGTGTCAGGTACATTATCAAAAACATTCAAAACTAGACTATGAGCCTTGCCTCGTTGCTGCTACCTAACATTTCAATGCCCTCCGGGAAAGATAACGCAAAGGAAACATTCCTAGACCCAGTTAACCATTTAGTAGCACCCCCATGGTTCCACTTGTCTAGGCAACCCAACCACAGACTTCTCCAGAGGAAAATCTAACCCACGTGCCATCAGAGCAGGAGGAAACTCCTCCCAGTCTTCCCAAGAATAATCCAAAGGCTACTTTGCCTTCCTAGCCCTAGACAACGAATGATGACTTGTGGACCCTAAAGTTTGATGGGTCCTAGTCTAAGCAAGGCTATGGGACCGGAGTGGAATTAATCAACCTGCGGGGGAAATCCTTCCTCGCATCTTCCAAGCTATAGTTCAAATGCATGAACAATGTCATGGAGTATGAGGCCTTGGTCCTAGGACTCTTATTTGCATTAAGAAAGGGGATCACTCACCTCTGGGTGTTGGGTGATTTAGAGTTGATTATTAAGCAGGTCCAAAGCCAATACACTTGTCACAAAAAAAGGCTGGCCACATACTGCAACTAGGCATGGAGCCTCATCGAAGATTTCAATGCCTTCGGCATTGAGTTCATCCCCCAGAAAAGGAACTACATTTTGGATGTCCTTGCCCTATCTGTCATCACCCTGAAGCCAATGGCTGGCTCCCGCCTCCAGAAATTCTCTGTTGAGATGGTCCCCACCCCGTCCATACCAGATAATGTCACCCATTTTTAGGTCTTTGAGGATGATCAGCATATTCTGGCCTTTATGGCTAATGTTGGCATTTTTGAAGACCAGATAGTGGAAGAGCGAGACCACGACGATACTGGGCAGGGTGATGAAGATGATAAGATCATAGACTTGCCAGCTAACACCATCTCTAAGGGGATGGTAGTGCTAGAATAAATCTTTGACTTGGACCCACAGGGCTGGGAAAAGATATCATCCTCCTAAGAGGGAGGAAAATTCAAAAAGGTTAACATCGGCCAGCCCGGTGAAGAAAAATTGGTACACATTGGAACCTCCTACTCCCTAGAGGAGGAGAAAATTCTTGCGGTTCTCCGAGAATAAATTGATGTAATTGCATGGGGGTATGAGGATCTGAAGACCTATGATACATCCATCATGATCCATATCATCCCACTAAAACTAGACACTAAGCCCTTCTGGCAAAAGCAACGATCAGTCAACCCACTGATTGAGCCTCTAATTCATCAAGAGGTTTAGAAAATGCAGTCAGCCCAGATCATCTTTTCGATCTGGCATACTACATGGGTTGCCAACCTCATCCCTATGAGGAAGAAAAGTGGTGAGATCCACCTTTGCATGGATTTTCACAATTTGAACAAGGCATCTAAGAAGGATAATCACCCTCTCCCTTCACTGGATGAGGTATTATAAATCGTGAATGGATCACAAAAGATGTCTTCCTAGATCATTACTTCGAATATAACTAGGTTATGGTTAAGTATGAAGACAAAGATAAAATGATGTTCACCACCAATTGGGGAACATTTGCATATTGGAGGATTCCCTTTGGCCTGATCAATGTAGGGGCCACATTTCAAAAGGCTATGGACATTGCGTTTGAAGGCCTAGTCAACCGGTGCATAATCATCTACATGGATGATTTGACTGTCTTTTCTAGGAATAGGCGTGATCACTCCACCCACCTCACCCAAATTTGTAAGAGATGCAATTGGTATGGAATTTCCCTCAACCCTAAGAAATGTATATTCAGGGTCACCAAAGGGAAGTTGCTTGGGCATATCATCTCTGAGAAGGGTATATCCATTGACCCTGAGAGACTTGAAGCATTGCTAAACTTACAAATTCCCAGTAGCAAGAAGGAAATGAGATCTTTCTTTGGGAAGATCAACTTTGTTTGGCGTTTCATTACCAGATTAGCCAAAATAGTAAAGCCACTCAATGATATGATGAAGAAAGATACAAAGATTGAGTGGAGTCCAAAAGCAATGAGGGCATTTTCCCAGATTAAAAAAATGATTGTGGAGGCCCCAGTCTTGGCTAGTCCAGACTATTCCCTCCCTTTTCACATATATTTGTTTGCTTCACTGCATTCTATTGTGGCAGTTTTGACCTAGAAGGTCGAAGGGGAAGAATGAACAATAGCTTTCATGAATTCCCCTTTTAAGAACATTCTCTAGAGCAAGGTGCACTCTATCATCCCGGACCAGGCGGTTAAATCTCTGGTCCTACAGAGTGAATTGGGTGAAAGGCGGGGGAAATGGATGGCCATCCTCCAAGAGTATGATTTGGAAATGCAACCAATGAAGAGAGTCTAAGGCCAGGGACTATGCCAAGTGATGGCAGAAGGAACTCCAGACATTGAATGCCAAACTTACACAGTGGAGTACATCACCCAAGACCCATGGTATACTGACTTGGTATACTTATTGTTGAATAACATATGCCTAGAGTGGAAACCCCCAAACAAATATCATGCCCTATGATTGAAAATTTCACACTTCATGATAAAAAATGATGCGCTTTTTCATTATAACTATGAAGGGATATACCTCCGGTGTGTAGATAGAGTCTAGGCTGCTAAAATAATTAAATAATTTCACAGGCAGTTCAGGACCGAGCATGGCTCAACTGATGCCATTGCCCACCAGATCCTCTGGGCTAGATACTATTGGCCCTGTATCTTTAAGGATTTCTATACTCACGTAAGGAGATGTCATACTTGTCAGAAAATGACACATCATGAGCGGAACCCTGCCATGCCTTTGTAGTCGATCTTCGAAGCTAGACCCTTCACCCAATGGGAATTTGAATTCATTGGGGAAATCAACCCCAAATCATCTTCCAACCATTGGTATGTTTTGACTACTACCAATTATTGCACTCGGTGGTCTGAAGCAATCCCTTGTAAAAACAACACGACAGATGTAGTTATCAAATTCTTGGAAGAAAACATAGTCACGCAATTTGGGATGTCGTTTGCTATAGTGTGTGACAACAGTCTAACATTTTCTTCAGTGCAATTACTTGAATGGACCTATGAAAGAAATATCACCTTGAAGTTGTCCATAAACTATTACCCTCAAGGAAATGGTGTTGCTAAATCAACCAACAAAAAACTACTTGAGGTGATCAAACATCTTTTAGAATAGAATCCCCAAGACTGGAACCAAAAGCTTAGGTTCACCCTCTGGGTGGATCACATCAGAATCAAGGCAGCCTTGGGGATATCCCCATTTCATCTGGTTTATGGCCAAAATATAGTGTTCCCCATTAACTTACAGATCCTGGTTTTATAGTTCATGCAAGAATTCAACAACCGGGATAACATTGTGGAAGTTTGGCTTTTGAACCTAGTATGAATGGAGGAACAAAGAGACATAGCCCTTGAGTATTTCGTGCATCCTCAAGTAGTGGTAAAAATATGATTTGACTGAAGAGACCAATATAAGGCCTTTCAGATTTCAGACTTGGTCCTCTTGTGGGACAAGGCCTGGAAAAAGAAGGGAAAGCACACTAACTTTCAACGGCTCTAGATTGGACCATATCTGATATCTGAGATCTACGGGGAAAATACTTACCACCTCAACACTATGATCGGAGAAGCTGTCCCATTTCCTGTCAACAGACAGTTTCTCAAGCACTATTTCGAATAAGGTAAGTGGTAAGTTTATTCAAAGTTGTAACATATGTAAAGTTTGCCTTGTAAATAGTCTCCCCCGGTGCTTTTTGTGGAATTCCTTTTCCTTGTAAATAGTTTTGTCTACCGTCCTCTAGGACCGCCCTTCCTTTCATGTTTTCCTTTTTTTTTGTCCTTTCCTTTGTTTTCTTTTGTTCCTCGGGTTCCCATTGTGTTGTCCTCTCTTTGTAGGATAGGTGTGCTTAGCATAATATCTAGTCTCTGGAATAATGCCTTGTACATTTTGCTAAATTTGGAATCTATTGTTAGCATGGTGGAATTTGTCTGCGCTCTAAAGTTATGTTGTAAGTATGGTAAAAGGTTATGGGTAATCTTCATCAGATTCACATCTTGACATTCTGGGCATCGATTAATAGAAAACTCAAGAAGCAATTAATTAGGTAGTTTGAGGGCAGATCAGTTGCACTGATTGATTGACCAAGTCTAAAAATCATTAAAGTATCCTAGGTCTAGAATGTTCTCTCCTATTCGGTAATTTAAGATGGGTGGGAAGCTGAAAGGAGTACCACCATTAAAATTAGCTAAGCTTAAGGTTCATGGTGAAAGATGTACCACCTTCCCACCCAAAAAGAAAGAAAAAGAAAAGAAAGATTAAAGAGCAAAGAATTCTGATATCTGGGAGAAATGTGCAAGATGTGACAACTTTGATTTGATTTGTTTAGTGCCTCATCTCTGCTTCTCCTACAGGTCATCAGCTTGGATTTCTTTCAAAGCACACACTTCACAACTGATGAAAGGAACAAAATATTGAATCATTGGTGAATCTGATTTTCTCAGACGCCTCACACTTTGCAAGAACAATCCTCCAAGTAAAGATCAATTCCAGTTTTGCTAACCAAAGATTTTGAATTTCTCAAATGAACTAAGGCATCTATCCTAGATAGTAACCATTTGTTATGCCCTGCATACCCATCCCTACATTTTGTGGGAAAAATGTTGGGTCCCCCTTTATTTCACTTTTTTTTTTCTTATTTTCTTTTGTTTCCTTTGTTTTCCCTCTGGGATTTGCTTTCGTGAGGGTTGTATTTCTTTTTCTCTTGTCTTCTTTTGTCTCTAGGAACTAGTCCTAGAGTTGGTTTGTTCTTTCGAGTCGACCAAATCCCGGACTCTTTTTAATCATGTCTTCTTTTTTGAGAAGGTGTGGTTGCATGGAATCCCCGTGCCCGAGGCCCAAAGGTTTGCTTGTTCTAGAGTTTGCGGAAAGAATGAAACACTTTTTACCCTAGGGGTATAAATTGAAGTTACCTATCACTTTCATATTTACCGTGACCAATTACTTAGAGCACTCAGAGCAATTTTAAAGGCGATTAAGGAGATTAAACAACAAATTGCTCCCTGTTCTTAGTGTTTAATTGAACAGTGATTTGCAATTCTCACTCATGGTCGGTTGAAAGTGAAATTGTTGTAGAGCACCCCCGTGCTCATCTTTCCTGCACTTCTTTGTGTTCCTAGGTAAGCCTTCAGCTCTTCCGTTTCTGGTTTTTGGTTCTGTTTGCTGGTTTTTCATTGGTTTTGTTTTGCTTTGTTTCGCTTTCATTTTTGCTTTTGCTTCTATTTTTCTGTCGCCTCTCGTTAGTGGGTTGGCTCTGCTAGAAGGTTGTCCACTCTCTATGCAGTTGTAATTTAATATAGTATGTACATTGTTGTAAAATGGTTTTAGTTTCTTCTATATATTTTGTAAAATGTGTAAGTTTCTGTTCATAGTTGTATATGTGTCATCATTTTGCGGTCAACCTGTGAGTTGCACTTCGGCCCTCACAGTGCTTTGATCTTCTGTACATTAGGTGTATATTTTATGTATATCCATCCATTGCATCGAGCTCGTTGTGCTCTACCACATCCAAACCCTCTATTGATCTCGTTAGAGTGGAACTCGCCATGGTTCAAACTTAGCACCTCGCTGGTTCAAGTCATGGTAGATTTCTCTCTCCTCTGTATCATCTCATTAATAGTTGGATTAATTTCCCATGAACGGGCATTCAAATCCCATCCCATTTGGCATTTACTTCCCTTGTGTAAGCCCACTTGTCACCATTAATGCCATTACGTCACCTATCATGTGTCCACATGATGACCCATGTCAGCCAAGTATGACTCTCTTTTGGTCACATCAACAATGGCTAGTATTTCTAGACTTCGGGTGCCAAGAGGCCCCTAGGATTTTATCCCATTTTCATCACCTAATCCAATGCCCTGGAGCCCCGGGTTTTTATCAGAATCCGATCCATGATGAACTTTAATATTTTGGGATTTTTGATATGTGCTAACATTTTTGGATAGGTGCGAGATGGTAGTGAATTACCCAGAATCCCCAAAAGTATTATTTCTATGATATCATGTATTGATGGTTCTCTGGTCTTGCAGGTGGTAGATAGCTTGATCAAAATTTTTGAAGTGATCACTCCTCCGGATAGACCGAAGCTACCTACTACCTCCACTCGGGTAGCCACAAAAATCAAGGCCAAAAAGATGTTGGCCAAGCTGCCACTGACCTCCAAGTTCCTGAGGGAAGGTGTTCTCATGGGGTCTAAGGTGGACTCCAAAGTGAAAGAGATAATAGACATAGAGCCCGAACTTTGGGCTGAAATGCAAGGCTTAGTTCAAGACATATACAAACTGAAAGCTAACGGAGATCATATGGCTGTCCACTTGGCCGCCTTTAGAATTATTAAGGCTACAAATTTTCCTTGCTTGGTGCAATCACGAGAGATGATACTCCAACTGGCGATGCTCTACAATTCCCCTACTTGGATCATTTTTCTCGTTAATCCCCAGCCATTACATTATCCACCAACTATTGTTAATCTGGAAATAACAACTTTTGCTTCAGGGCTGGGGATCCCTCAATTCAAGGGATCTGTTATTCTCACCTGGTCCAAGTCATTAGAGGAATTCAACAGAGCTTCCATCCTTTTCTGGAAATATCTCAACTCCTAGTGGCTGAAGTCCCTGAAAAGGGACAATAAAAAGATGAAGCTGGAGATTCCCCACAGGGATATTAAGGAGCCCATTCAGGCGGGCGTTATATTTTTATGCAAGATCTTTGGAGAACCCAATACCTAGGATTTATCAACATAGATGTACTAATTTCTCTACTGCATCACCACCTGCAACCAAAATTTCAATTGGGTGGCTATCATAGCCAACCATGTGGACACGCAGGGGAAAGGAATCCCCCAGAGCTCAAAGTTCCACATGACATCTTATGTACTATGGGCGCTGGCCCAATAAAGACCGGCTTTTCTAGGCTTACAAATAGTGGGTGTTCTTGGGAATGGGCCAGGCTAGCTAATGCCATGGGATCATTATCCCCAAGTCCAATGGGAACTCATTTTCCCAAATTTTTGTAGGGTAAATGACACCTTCATTTACCAAAATATTTTGACACTTACCCGGGATTTTGGATACCGGTTATCGAAAGAGGCGATGAACCTGGTGAGAACCTATGCAAATTACTTTATTCAATTCCAGCAACATACATATATCTAGGTGACCAGCTTCTCTGGGAAACCCTATCTTCTTCCTCAGTATTGTAGGGATAGAGTCATTTTTTTGGAGTTCTATCGACAGATTTTGGAGCTGCATGCCTTCTTCACATTGAAAAAGGTTACCAATGTCCCATTCTCAGTTTATTGCAGGAACTATTCTTGCAGTCTCGCCGTAGAAAGGGAGGCAGATAATGAACTAAAGAGTCTGGGATTGGTGGAATTCCACCATTCCAGAGATAATTTTGACCCACTAGGTAAGATAGCTTTGGCACTTCCCTGGGCATCCCTGCCGCACATAGCAAATTTTGAAGATTTTTGGGTGGACTACCAAGACAGTTTTGATCTTCGGGCCCACCAACATTCATAGATTTCTAAAGTCCTGATGAAAGTGCTTGACCTTCAGGGTTTCCTGAAGGGTTTTTCAGATGATGGCCCCCTTGAGGACCCATTGTATAAAGAACAGGGATTAGATACGTTGGACCTTTCCCCAGTGGATTGGGCCACCCTAGAGGATCTAACAATTGAAGGGGTATGTCACCCCATTATTGAAAATAGTCACAAGTATTTTACACAGGTGTGTCCAAGGAGCACCCAGAAAGGACCAATTTTTTGAAAGTCCACTTCAACCTCCGGGGCTGTAGGACCCAACACCAGAAAGGGGAATGAAAAAGAAGATGCCCATGCCCATGTGCCACCCAAGAAGTCACTCCCCATGATGGCACAAATAGAAGAATAGATGGAGGCGTGGAGGATAACAAGACAGAAAATAAGTGCACAACTTTTCGCCAGCCTCCTTGCAACTCCAATAGCATCTACTCGCCTGGCGGGATCCCCATCATTGGCCACAATGATGAGCAGGCAGACTTTTGCCGAGGTAGAGTCTACAAGTATTTTGGACATTGGGGTCTCGCTACAAAGAAAGAGGAAGCAGAAGGTGAACCCCACCCCTCTCACATGATGAATTTGATGACATCTTCAGGATGGAGGAGTTGATTAACCTCCATGGAGATATAGATCACGTGGTGGAGGAGATCGCCACCTAGGAGGAAGGAGAGACCCCCACAGAAAAGGAAGTCCCAGAACAAGAAGCTGCCACAGAGCAAGAAGTTTGAGTAGAAACATGGGAGGAGCTAGAGTAGGAGAGAATTCTGGTCTTGGAGACCAAAGATGAACCAAGGAAAACCACAGATGAGCCACCAATGACTGGGGAACCCAGACCCATTGGATCAACCATGCCCCCAACCATCACGCTCCAGATGCCTTTGGTTACTCCGGGTGACCATATGCCTTGGAGCACATTTGGTGAGATAGTTTCAGTAGCCACATTGTTAAAATTTGGCCAGGTGCCTCACCCACCTCCACAAGGTGTTCCAACAATGGAAGATATCCCAGCGAATGAGGCCAAAGACCAACAATGATAGAATGACAGGGAAATTCCCAAAGATATAAATGTTGAATTGACTGATGCTAATAAGGATGGGGAAATCCCCAAAGATACAGACAATGTTGATGCCAATAGAAAGGAAGTC
The DNA here is from genome assembly GCA_018584345.1 of Thuja plicata. Classification (NCBI taxonomy): domain Eukaryota; kingdom Viridiplantae; phylum Streptophyta; class Pinopsida; order Cupressales; family Cupressaceae; genus Thuja; species Thuja plicata. Next base: position 313,131 of record MU217241.1, on the reverse strand, counting down.
CTAGTCATCATGGAAGAAGATGCCAACCTGGCAGAAAACATTGAGGCTTCCAGAGAACAGGAATAGGAACAAGAAAATGAGAAAGAGCCCAAGGAAAACACAGATGTTGGGAATACACCACCAGATTCTGAAGGGAATCCCAACACTCAGGCCATAGAAACAAAAACACCCCATCCATCCCAGTGGCTATTGGAATCAAGAAAGAGGAAGGCCCGGTAGCAATAGATGTTTCACTCTCTTTGGCCGAAATGATAGCCCAAAATGTAGAGGCCAAAAATCCTAAAAAGGCCCGAATGGTCCATACCCTCCAGACTAGTCCAGCAGGAAGCACGGTTGCGATGATTGCAACACCTCCCCCAGATGCAGATGCAGCGGTAGCAAAGCCCAAAGATTATACCATCATAGAGGTAACAATGAGGAGGAGAGACAAGCAGGGAAAATTGGACCTGCTGAGAGAGGCCACCAAGGTAGTGGAGGCCTGATATAGAAAACAATCCCAGAAGTTAAAGGAGGAAAGGGAAAATAATGCAAATCTCCTCACACTTCTGGTAGAACTCACACAGCCCCTGGCCGAGGTCCACCCAGAAGTTTCTATCTCTGGATTACCACTTGCACAGGGTGACATGGACTCTCTAAGGGCCATGAAGAAGAAGGATCAAGCTGTGGTCGGGTGGATCACCGAGCACATAGTCACCGTAAGGAAATTTTTAGCAGTGTTGCTCCTAGATCTATATCAAATTAGTCCTCTCCTTGATCAAGCAAACGCCTCCACCATTTTGTGAGAGAAGGACTTATAAAAGTATGAGAAGTGGAGGGTTGGGTTGGATGAGGTTTTCAATGCCAGAAAAGAGGCCATCAGAAAGGCGAGAGTTTTGGGAGAAGAATCATATGACTCCCTCAAGGCCCAGTACTCCAGACTTGGCCTCAAAATTGAGGTATGCAAAGAACTGGTTAAGGCCCTAAAAGAGAAGGTGACTGAGGCCCAATATCCTTTGGGTCTATTTCAGGCATTAGTGGTATGGGTGTCATGAGTCAACCCTTTCACCACCGGGACATGTATCCTAGAGGACTATGTCCTCAGTAAATATGATGAGCGAATGGAGTCCCTATATCAGTTTGCTAGGGATTTTGACAATGGAAGGTTATCAAGATTATCCAAGTTAGTGATCTGGGCATAGGATGGCGTGAAGATGGCAGACAAATTACAGAATGGGTCTAGAGAAGTTGAAGAGAAGCTTGAGATTTTCCATGGGGTGTGGGAGGCCATTAAGGATATAGATGAGGTCACCCTAAGCCAAGTGTTGGAAGCATTTAGAAATAGTAAAGGGCGATAAGGTCCTCCAGATTCTAGAGGTTTTCACCAACAACACATTTTTGTATTCATCATTCTTTGAGCGTAAGCTCCCAGATGCCAGAGTTCCAAATCCCCAGTTTTGCATTCTTTAGATGACTCATGTCCAGGTTCCCCAAAGCCAACCGGTCATTGTCTAGCAGTTAATAAAAATGTCAAAGGGTAGATGACTCCAGTAAGGCATGTCAGCTCGTAGGATGATTCTGATAGATGGTCTTCCCAAGGTGTCACCCCAGCATTAAGCACTTGGTACATCAGAGATAGTGAGCTGCCTTCACATTGATGAGGCATGTAGCCGGCCTCGATCCCCAAGGGATTGAATTTCTTCTATTTCTCATCTGGGTCTCTTCCTGAGGCTGATTCTTCCATACCACTTTTCTTGTCTTATTCTTCTGACATGTAAGACCTCTGTGTTAGAGTAATCAGTTTACTCTTTTTCAGCTTATGCTTTCACTTAGGTGCATATAATTAATACTTTATATTAATTATATTGCGCATCCTAGCTCTTAGGTTTTAGGGTTTGTTCACCTTTATAA
>MU217241.1:281786-308772 GCA_018584345.1 Thuja plicata | reverse complement strand
AGCTCTCTCATTTTTGAGCAACTTCTGAGTTCTTCAGCTTTTTCGTTTTTGCTTCTTCTTTGTATCAGGTTCTTGCATGCAGGTGTATTCGGGGTCTGTGGATTTGCATGTTTGCAATTCCTACACTCTGTTCTCCTCGAGGTTGTTGTAGTGTGGTGCAAGTAGTATCGGCCACCAAAAATCATATTTTATTGTTGAGTGTAAAGCTAGATTAGGTTAAATTTAGGGCAAACATTTGTATAAATAAAAAGTCTGACCTAATTTCAAGGGTCAGTGAAATTGATGATTTTGCAGTCCTTAGCAATAGCAATAACACTTCACCACTTTTTTTTCATTTAGTTGCAAAGCTCAATGCTCCTTAGTTCTTCGAAGATTTCAGTAGATAGATTCTCTCTTGGAGGCATTGTTGTACACACCAGTGCTGCTGGAAAACCATTAATGAAGAAGGAAGGATTCTTGCAATGCTATTGTTGGTCTTCTGATCTCTGAGTTAATACTTTTGTGCTGTATGTTTCTAATGTCCCTTGCTCTGATATTTTAAGTAGATTAATGACCTTCTTTTCCCTCTCTATTGAATGTGTATGAACTAATGGTTGTGTATATTTAGTATTTAGTGTAGCATGTTAGAGCATGGTTTGATGTTTTAAATGTATTTGCACAACTATAGGTAGAATGGATGTTCTCTATCCCTGTCATATCTTTTGAAGTTTCTTTGATAATCCCAAATGCTTGCAGGAAACCCCTACTTACTGACATCCCCGGAGAAGATGAGAAAAGAAAACCAGCTATCCCCCTGAACAAAATAGTCACAACACCCAACTGTCACGTGCTTGAAGGACCAGAGAGTCTTACTCCTTCGGACAGCCTTTGTAGGCGAAGTTGGTCGGTACCCCGGTACCTGGTTACAACTTACATCTGTTGGCGGACCTGGTCACAAAGTCCCGTCAACACTACCATACCTATTTTTGGTTCAAAGTTCAAGGTTCAACAGGGTTGAAGGTGCAGGTTCAAAATCAAGAGTTCAGAATTCTAGATTGCCTAGGTTAAAAGTTCAAATGTTCAGCATTCAAATCTGCAAGGAGTAAAGTGTTGAACTAGTGAAATTGAACCTTTACGAAATTTCAAGGTTGAAAGTTCAGAAAGTTCAATGGTTCAGAATCATGGTTCAAAGGTTAAGGTTAGAAAACATTGAACTTGAACCATCGTACCTATTTTTGGTTCAAAGTTCAAGGTTCAACATGTTCGAAGGTGCAAGTTCAAGACCAAGAGTTCAAAAGTCCAGAATGCCTAGGTTCAAATTTCAAATGTTCAACATTCAAATCTTCAAGGAGTAAAGTGTTGAACCATTGAACTTGAACCTTTACGAAAGTTTAAGGTTCAAAGGTTTGAAAGCTGAATCAGAATTATAGAGAGACCACCAAAAGAAATGTTTTTTCAGTGGGGATTGCTTCACATAACCTGCTATCAATTTTCAATGGTAGTTTTGGGCCTATGAAATTCATCTCATTGATGAGAATGTAATGAATACTTTTCATGTCTTCTTGGGATTTTGTCAATATTTGGCCTTTTATTGGTTTCATTTATGTTAGTGGGATCTTGAGGGCTGCGTGTATGTTTGATGCATGTATATTAAATGTTGTGATTCCTTTTGGTGCGAGAACAAGAAGTGGATCCAATTCTTGTGGTCTGCAGTGCTGAAGTGCAGTTCTTATGCAGCTTATTAGATACAATTTTCCAATTCCTATTGTTCCTTGTACAAGCATTTATAAAGTTTCAGTTGAGCAATTATCTTTGAAGTGGTCTATAATGAGAGAAATTACCATTTGTTGCTGAGGTGATAACATGTAGTTTTGGTTGTACACATTTGCTGGGGGATGAATATGCTTTTGACACATCTTCTTCCTATGAACAAATTGATTTGCATTTTCATGCAATTGTGAAGGGAAATTGTGGTCCTCCCAAATTTTATTGGTGTAGCTCACGAAGTTTGTTTGGTAGTCATACCATAAACAATGTAGAATATTCTAGGTCACTTTCTAGTTCACTATTTATGTTTTCAGACTCAATGATTGTTGATGTTGCTTCAACATTGTCACTTCAAAGTGTACGTAGCATTCCTAAGATGTATGTAGTAGAATCAGGTAGTAGTGATAATGCAGAATCATCAATTAGAACATCCTAATAGTAAGGGTCATACTTGATCTTGTATGCTAGTCTATTTTGAACATGACTTCTAGAAGCGTAGTGACCATAAGCCTTCCCATGTGTATTAAGTCTACAAATTATGACTACATCCAATTCTTGAATCCTATGTGGCAAAGAGTTTGCAATTTCTTTTATATCTTGGGGGAAGGGATTATGTGACCACTATATTTGTATTGTCCACCATGGGCATGAGTGACTTGTAATATTGGATTAACATGTGAAATGAACATCTCTTCTACTTGTTATAATAGATGTCTTGATTAAGAGGCAAAAAAATGGTTTAAATCTCTCTCTCTCTCTCTCTCTCTCTCTCTCTCTATATATATATATATATATATATATATATATATGTGTGTGTGTGTAAAAATATATTCTTGAATAGCTCTTATAAGATCCATGATATGAGAATTTTTAAGAGAAGAAATCATATGTGCATGAAAAAAAGGGTTATGAGAATCTATATTGTACAAATAAGATTCCACCTAAAGATCCTCCCTCAAGTTTCACATTACTAATTATGTGCAATTGCTAGTAGGTAACAATTATGAGTGTTCATTTATTATTCTAAATTAGCCTCCCTTTTTTAATCTTATCTTTATAATTCATCCTTAGTTTTTCCTTGGCTTAACCTCCCATTTGAGTGCTTTGGTTAGTCTTATTCTACATCTTTATTTCTTTTAAATTAAACTTTAATCTTTCTTTGGTTATTTTTATCTTTATTTCTTTTGTTAGTTTTTCATTTTCTAATATTTCTTTTCCTTCTATTTTTATCGAGTTTGACTAAGTCAATTTCTTCTTTTTTTAATTTTAGTTGATTAAGGTCAATTAGTATGATTTTAGTTATTGCTTTTGTTGTATTTTTTCATCTTTGTATTTATTTATTTTTTTTCTTGAATTATACAATCTTTACTCATTATATGGTTGGTTTATTTATGTATTCTTTTTAATCATTTGTTACTTAGATTTAATCTTGTTTGTTTTACACTTCATTTTTTTTATTGACCTCTTATTTAATACTCTAGTTTTTATTTTAGTAGTTTGTCTTTGGTAACGATTTTTTTTTAAGTTTACTTTTCTTTCTTTTTTGATTTTTTAGTTGGTTTTTTTTTTCTTTTATTTAAACTCTATCTACAATCAAACCATATATCTATTCTTATCCAAAATAATTTTTCCTTTAAATATAATTATTTATTTTCTAAATTTTTAAATTATTTTTTATGGCAAACAAAATTTTAAATCATTTCAATTTTTAATATTATTAAAAAAATAATAATTCTTTTTTATTTTTTTTTATTTTACAAAGTTGTTATTCTAATTATTTTATACAACTTAAAAGCCTCTACGCCCAACTATAGTAATATATTGAATTAATTGTTAATATATAAATTGTCTTATATTATACATAAAATCATATATAAAATTAATAAGTTAGTATATTAACTTTGTTTTCTTGTTTAATATTTTTGTTATATATTATTTTTTTATTCACAAAAGTAATAAATTACAAAAATAAGTGGAAAGAAACATATTTAAAAATTATATTTTATCCTCTACCTTCTACATACTCTAATACATATACATCAATACATAATTAAAACTTTTAAAAACTTTTTAAATACAACTATACTAAACTAAAAATACTTTATATTAAATAATACAATTTATTAATTAATTTTAATTTTAATAATTTATTAAAAAAATAATTGACATTAAATATCTAATATTATTTGTATTATATGCACTTGCCCCAAAATCACAATGCACATACACCTAGCAATAATAGAAATAATTAGATTTAAAGATGTTCTTTTAAAGAAGTACACTTTGCTATTAAAATAATCAATATAATTGTAATTTTAGTATTCTTAATTATTCTTTCAATATATTTTTTATTAAAATCTAGAATATATTATTATTAAAAAATTCATTTATTAAATTAATTATTAACTTATTTTTTAATCTCATAAAAATGTCAAATTTATGTACTATATTTTATTTCAAATTAGAATATATATTTAATTTTGTGATGAATTTGATTATTAATATTTTTATTTATTATAAATTTTAAATCTAATTCAAAGTAACTGTCAAATAAATATTATTTATAAATAAATAAATAAATAAAATTAACAAGTAAATATTTGTATGATTATTTCCAACTCGTACTAAGATCTCATCCATCTACATTATTTGTATATAAAATAAAAAACAAAAAAGACTTCATAAATAGAAAATTTATATATGCCTTCACATCTTCAAAAGTGGTAACACTTTTCCTACATAAAATCCCAAATGTTAAGCAATTTTTTGAAACAGAGAAGTCCTTATTTAACAGGGATTGCATTAATACCTTTAAAACTTAACACTAATGTATAGATTCAAATTATCCTACATTAGCTTCAATGTTTTACTCCTGCATAATAATTTCTCAATGAGAATTATTTTGATTGTATCAGTTCAAAGTTTTACCTTGAATCATATTCAATTTTCAGCTTCTAGGGCTTAATTCAATCTTAATATTGTTTTGTGCTGGCTATATGTACAACTTTAGGGCATCCCCTCAAAACTGTTTGAATCGCCTTTCCTCTTTCATCTCAAAATTCAATTCAATCTAAACAGAATCTGCGCAAACCCAATTAGGGTTCTTCACAATGTAGCAATAAACACGATATCCATCTCTATTCAAGATCTTAAACCAGTGCTCTTTTCCATAGCCTGTGCAATGAAGAAACTCATCCAAGTGAAAATTAAAATGGTGAAGTCATTTCCACCGTCACACAAAAACTACGTAGATAGGTTAAAAATCGCGCTAGATAAACCCCCCAAAACAACCGGCAGTTTGGGCGTGAGACTGGTTTAGAGCGTGAGACAATTAAAGCTGTGTACAGTATCGAGCTCACTTGGGAGGAAAATCCTATCGGCTTAAAAATGTATTTATAATAATTTAAAATGTTACAAATTCTTACAAAATCTCAACTAGAAGATTTCCATTAGGGTAAAAACTCTTATTATTCACAAACGATGAGTGAGACAATAAAAAATGAATTTGATGGGCTCTTTCACATTGTTGTTGGCTACGGTACTTGAAATTTGTGCACTTCAACGTAATCTTCAGAAATTCACTTGCACAGGCACATCCATGTTTCAATTATTGGGCTCTCAGATAATACTATAGTGATTCATGGGATAAGAATAATCTAAATCTGGAAAAAGTTATAACACAAATATGTTTTAAACTAGCAATAGCGATTCTAGGAATCTAAATTTACATAAAGCTTATGCCTTAAATCTTGTAAGGTTTTTGTGGGAAAATAAAAAATCCTAGTCATGGAATAATGTTATGATCTTTTTCATTTCCAGGTACTATGGATTTGCATGGTTTGAAGAGAATAAAGAAAGATTTCATGTCTTTTGGTATAAGAAATAGTTTTTAGGAATTTTATAGAAATTGTGAAAATTCTAAACCATTTAAATCATACTTGTAAGAAGTAAAAAGATCTCTTACAAGCTTGCATTACATACTCTACTTTTTAAATCTTGATAGTTATCTCTTTGTACCTTTCATGAACCCTACTCTTTGTAAAAACCTTTTGTGTTTCACTTTCACAATAGTCCCTATGGATGTGCATCAAAAACCTATAGATTATATGTGATGGTGTTATTTTGGTGTCCCAAACCTATATAGGATTTGTCATGGGACCTAGAACCTTATATTTGACATGATATCTATTATTCAAATCGCAATGCTACTTTTTTCCTACATAATAGTATTATTAGTGGATTATCAATAGAAATTTGATGCTTTGTGTAAATAAAATTATGAAAGCTTCCATATTGAATTGGAAATTTCATAGAGGAGTTTATAAAGACAAGATCTAGATTTTGGAAAGATGTGAATACTGTTTGTCTTGTTTATTGAGATGCAAATATGGCATAAATTTAATTTCTAGCACTATGGATATACTTGGCTCTTTAGAGATGGTAAATATATTCCCTCCTCAGTGATATGGTCTATAAGAGATTTTGGAGAGAAGTGTGTGTAGTCATAATGAGTTAGTGGTAAACAAGATGTAAGGAGTGAGGATTCATTTCTTTTTTGGGCTTGAGAGTGTACTTTAAGGGTGCCAGCAAAAAGTTGAGTCCACTTTTTGGGTAAAAAGTGGAAGTGTTTTCCCTATTTTTCAAATTTTCTGTCAATTTATGCCAAAATTTGAGGCACTTAGTCATTGAATCTAAAAACACTTCTCCAATAGAAAATGTAGTGCTCAGAGTCTACTTTTCAAATATGTAATGTATTTAAATACCCACATGATAGAAATTTTTTTTAGTAGGCATGTTTAAAAACTATGTTTTCAAAATGCCTATTTCAGGACCATACCACACGTGTACGACTACCATATTTTGACCTAAATAAATGAATTTTTGTGAATATTTCTAGGGAAAGATACCTAAGACACCAAAGATTGATGAGAATATTTTTGATATTTTTTTTATTGAATATTTTATTTTAATTAATTTTTAATTGACTATAAAATATAGTTTTGAAACCTCTGGTGTACGAACACCATAATTTGATGAAAACTTCACATTTTTTCAATATTATTTTTTTTTATCTTCAAGAAAATTCTATGAAGATTTATGTCATATAAATTATTTTTAAAAAAATGTAAAAATAAAAAAAGTTATTAAAGTTTTAATGAGCCTTACTATTTTAAGTTTAGGTACCACTTTTGATTAATAAATATTGTAAAAATAGTAAAATTGATCATATCACTATAAAATATATCTTTTAGAAATCTAGACAGTAAGTGCTTTAATGGGTTTTTATTTTGTCAAAAATTTGGATTAGGAAGACCCTCAAAAAATTACGACAAGACAAAAATCTGGGAAATTCAAATGCCTTTGCCATTATTTTGGAGGTCCAAGCATAGGCTTGGTCCCACCAAGCCTGTCCCGAACCAAAATACAATGCAAAGGGTGGTCTTGTAAATTTTAAATTTAAAAAATGGGCACACGTTTAAAAACGTGTACCCGTTTCTTAAATATATTAAATTGGCATAGAAAAATACGTTTCTTAAAAAAAAAATTACAAATTAAAAAATGGGCACCCATTTTTTGAATTTTGGATTGGGCGTCCGAGCCTAAGACGATTGCCCATTGTTTTTCAAAACGCGTGCCCGTTTTGAGCAACATTTTTCAAGTCCACAAGACTTCTGCCGAATTGGGACCCAACTTCTTTCACTTACCCTTAACTCCTCAAACACTTTTAGATTAATCATGTGTAGTCTTAATCTTGTCTATGTCCAAGGGAGGTATGTCATTCTTTACAAATTTTTTCCTCTAATGGTGCTATATATTTGGTTAGGAGGGGGGCTTGGTACGAAATGGTAGGGACAATTGGCTTTGGTGTGGCTTGTGTATGTGTTGAGGATACACAAGATCAACATATGTGAATGTTGTTTGTGGTAAAGGGAATACATATTTTAGATGTGATAGTTGCGGCTCTTAGTACATACCTATGAGATAGAGGATATAGGTATTCAAAATTGACTAGGCATTCCATCATGTCATCCCAATCATTATTTTTCTAGCATTTATTATTTAATTGTTTTTTAATGATTTTAATAGCCTTTTCTATCCATAATTATTTGAATATTTTTATTATTTAATTGATTCTCTACCTTGAATAAATAAAATTAATATTTTATTTATTTTCTCTACGCACTATGTTTTGTACTTTTTGTTTAATAGAAGGAAGTTGCCCCCTCAACAATATTTACCAAGAAAAAGGATATATGAATAAATGAATGATCCCAAAATGGGTTTTCTAATGGTCTATTTCATTGGAAGTAAGTTTTTAAGAAATGATTAACAAGATAATTAAACATTATGATGCATCATTTTTCAAATACTCAAGGATACAAGGAAGATGATTTCTTGAAATGAATAAGGTAAAAAATTTAAGTTAAATTTCCTTGCATATTTAAGGAATCAATTCCCAAAATTTCACAATAATAAAATCATTATCTGTATAAGGTTTAACCATACATTGTTTGAAAGGGATACTTATAACATCCAACTAGAAACATTAAGTGAAGATCTAGCAAAACTGAGCTTAATTTAATGGTGAAGTGTTTATGCGCAAAGAAATTGTATACAACTATACAAAATGTATGTGTGCTCTTTGTATAGATTGTCAACTCAAATGAAGGTCTAGGTTCGGATATTAATATTCATGAGATTATAGGTTCAAATATAAATATTTTTGAGGTTGTGGATTCAAATATGAACATTTAAAAGAAAATAAATTCATTTTGAAACTTAGATTATAAATTTAAATTTCATATTTTAAAATCTATTAAATAGTTGATAGGCTATTTATGTGGGCTTTTTTTGACAAAAAAAGTGTCGGCAACTTCGTGAATTATCAATATTCAATGAAACATTGCTACGAAAATATAAAATTATTGACACTTAGAAAAGGATTGACCACATTTTATTTCTCAAGAGTTTCTATTTAGGGTTTGTTGTCAATAATTTCTACAAAATGTTTTCTTCTGAGAGGCTTGTAAACTCTAGAAAAAGGAGGCCAACTAGTTTGTTGATTGTCTTCCATGTAATTTGGAATTTGAGGAAATATATTGATGTAAAATGGTTGTGCATGATTTTTATTCCAGTTTGAAAATGATAATTTTATGGAAAATTATCTTGGAGTGGTTTTAATTCAGTTTGGAGACAAAATGTTGTTGGCAAATGACTTGAGAATGGTGTCAATGGGTTTATGAGTTAAACATTTTGCTGTAAGAAGAGATTTTTAAGGTTTTTGAATTATTTATGGGGCAAAGACCTATTTCAAAAGAACATTTGGATGAATTTCTTGAAATTAAAAAATTCAAAGGAAATTTTTTCTTTGAAATATTTTTATAATGCAAAGATGTTAATGTGAAGTGGTTTTGTGGGGGTTTTCGGGTTATTAGACACATTTCTGACATATTTATTTATAGGTTTCATTATTTATGCATCTTAAATGATGTGGATCAATGAAACATCCATGAGGTTAGCCTCTTTTTAGTATGAAATTTCTCTTCTACTACTATTTTCTATTTTGTGTCATATAGAGAATAATTACTTGTTTAGCTTTTTGGTTGTATGATCCTATAATTAAGTGGTAATATCTAAGGCTGAATTTCTAAAAATAGATTTCTTTGTGGTTATGAGCATTTTATGAAAATGGTTTTAATTTATAGAGAAATAGAATGTTGTATCATTTTTTGTCTATAATAGGTTGTGTTCTCTATTATTGTTTTTGAAGCTTTAATTTAGTGAGTATGAAGGGTTTATAACAAAAATTCTTCTTTGAAGTAATTATTATTTATATTTTTAATTTTGAAATTATTTGGGCACTTTTCCTTGAAACTTGGATCTTAGCAATTTTGAGGTTGTCTAAAAATTATTCTCTTTTAAATAGATATTGTTGACTATTTGATATTCATATTGGGTTTTTTGTTGAATCTTGGTTTTTAATAGTTTTCCTTCTAGAATTATTATTACTTTGCCATTTTTTTCTTTAGTACTCTCAAAACTTCAGCTGTAAAAATGTAGAGGCTTTGAAGTAACTCTTGGTTATCCTACACTGTGATTTTTTAAAACTCTTTCTTACAATTTGTATTTTACTCTTGTGGGTGCTATAGAAACGAATTCCCTCAATAATGTGGCTTGTTCCATGATTAAGACACGAGATCAAATTTTTACTTATTGTAGATCTCATTTAAAAGGAATGAAATCAAAATTTTAAATATTATCAATTTGTTCAATTTTTTTTTTTCTCTTATGATGGTTTGCATGATTCAATGCTATATCATAGTTAGGCTTTTGAGGGGATATTATCTATCAGCTTTTGCAAGTGAAGTAGTCATGATTTTTAAGAAAATATTTTTTTGTTTAGTTTAAATAAAGTGAAGAATGCCTTGGTATAGAAGACCACAACTTTGAATTTCTCTCTAAATTTTCCAAAATCTTTCCAAATTGTTTGAAATATTAGATACTAAATAATTAGACTTGCAAGAGGCTAATAAGACATTTTTTGTTCATGTAAACATTGGAAATACTATTGAAATATAACTATTTATGACATAGCTTGAGTTCAAAGAAGCTATGAGGACTAGATATTTCAGAGTGTTATATTTGATTCTTGTTTGTATGGATTCCCTATGCATTAGAGTTATGGGGATAATAAACAACATCAATGGTCAAATCGATAAAAATCATCATTTTCTTTGTGATCTTTCACAAAAGATGCAAAACTTATTATTTTGGGTGTTGTGATTCACATAAATATTATGCCTTAAATCTACGAAGTTTTTTGTGGGAAACTACAAAATCAACAAGTTAGAATAGTTGCACAAAACCTTGTGACTCTTTGGCCAATATGTTTTTGTTTGCCTATTTTGGACAGGTTCTAGCAATATGGGTTTGTGAAAGACTCCATGACATAGCTCACAAATGAGAAAGAGATCTTTATATTTCCCTCTACTTCTAGGTGTAGTTTTCTATCCATTTTAGATTTTGTTTGCAATATGGATTATTACACGTAATGAATTATTTAGTTGCCCACCTTTTTGCTTATAATTTTAAACTAAATTTCTTGAAAAATATTTGGTGCAGCTTTGGGTTTATGACCTAAAGAAGAGGGAGGAGAATTTCCAATAACTATAGATATTTCTTATATCAACCTCTAATTTTAGGTGGATTTTATTTTACTTTGAATTTGTTTTACATTAAAAAGGTTAACCAATGAGTTTTTGTGTTGACCATTTGTGAATTAAAAGAATTTAGTCTGAAGGAGAGATAACGGAGATTCTAAACCATATTTTAGATTGAAAATAGAGAAATTGATATTCAATAGCTTCAATTGGATTTTCAAAATAGTTCATTGCATTGATTACAGTTGGCTTTATAAATCTATTATTTCTAGAATAAAACTTAGACTTGCGGGAATAACTTCCCAACTAACATAACATTTATTTTATCTTATTTATAAAACTAACCTAAACCTGACTCAATTAATAAAATAATCCAACATTCCCCCTCTTATTACATTAGATCAAACAAGAGTGGAAGTTGCAAGGGTTTTAAACCCAACCCTCTTATAGACTTTGATGAAGCGCCTTCACCAATCCTCCTCGCTCACTCGATAAACACCGATATGATTGCATTACTAGATCTCCTGCCTACAAAACCTGAAACTGTCTGCACAACATGAGTGTTCCCACCTCCCACACACAATGAGACACATTTCCTTTAAAATTCTACATCTCCTCCAAGTGTGTCTAATGCCTCCTCAAGTACTACACATGATACACCTTTCCTCTAAAAGTCCACATCTCCTCTGAGTGTGTCTAACGCCTCCTCAACTATTTTGGAAATAACCTCTCCTTTGCTACACATAACACCACCAACATGCCTGCACATGAGACGCCTTTCCTCTGAAAGTCCACATCTCGACAAATAATATTCAAATCTTGCACCCCCTCCCTTCTTTAAGGGAAAATCACGACGTCAAGCCCCCTCTTCTCTTCAGGAACACAAGTATGTCAAGCTCCCTCTCTTTTCTTTAGGGATGAATCTGCCAACCAAAAATTTTCAGAGACATAAATCATTTGCTTCTCATGGAATGAATCATCCCTGAGCGAGAGGTTATCTTGTGATGATGGGAAACCTCCTGCCTCCATTTCCTTCAACCTTTTATAATATCTTGTTACAATTTACCCATCTGATGACTCATGTAATTCTCCAAAAATAACACAATTGCCATCATGTAATATTCTATCTCTAGGTTAGCAATTTGAGTAAGGAATTTTGTCAAATGATTGTGTCATTCTTCACAATCACACCAAACCAAGAAATGAAAATAAAAAAGCACATTGAGAGGTGATGTTGCTATGATCAATCCATATATTAAATACTTGTTATCTCATACCTTCTTTTCTATGCCTTTGTGTCTCTTGATTTTTATTAATATTGAAAGAAAGCCTCTTATTTCACAACAAAACACCTTCTAAGCGTATAAAAAATGCAGCGCACATACTCACAACATACCTTTCTTCAACACTGGGTCTTGGATCCGCATACCTCCAATGCAAAAATACAATCACAAAATCTGACTTGTGGAAAATGGTTGATTAATATGCAACACAGGATTCAATTCTGCAATACTTTCTTATGTGTAATTGTCGCTTCACTGTAACTACCACAAGAGGATATGAATTATGGTTTTTAAAGGCAAGAACAATGCAGAAAGAATAGAAAATCTGCAATAAAATAAGCGGCCTTCTTCACACAAGCTCATGAACTAATTGAGCAGTATTCAAGAAATAGTTATATAAATCGTTTCACAAACTTCATCTTCATTGAATTCTATTTTATTTCTCTTCACGCGACCAATATAGAAGAAAGTGGCATATTTTACGCTCTCAATGGTGCTGAATCATTTGTGGCTCGATAGCAAGATAGGCTCAAATGTCCTACAGCTTAAAACATAGGATCTCTACTCCACTAATTTCATAGCAACCTTTAAGCACCAAAATCTATATCGGTGTGCATTCTGTGCGTCTTCCGCAACACTTAGCAGCATAATAAAACTAGGAAGATTAACCTTGCTCTTGCCATGTTTCATCTCCATAAAAAATCACAAGCACGGAAACCATATGCGCTCTAATACCAAATGAAGGAGAGATAACTGAGATTATAAACCATATTGTAGATTGAAAATAGAGAAATTGATATTCAATAGCTTCAATTGGATTTTCTAAAAAGATCGTTACATTGATTACCGTTGGCTTTATAAAGCCATTATTTCTAGAACAAAACTATCTCACGGGAAAACTTCCCAACTAACATAACATTTATTTTATCTAATTTATAAAACTAACCTAAACCTAACTCAATTAATGAAATACTCCAACATAGTCTAAAAGCCTTAAGCACTTTAGGATTTCTAGAAGAGAATTAAACAAGACCAACGAATATAGAGAGTTAATATTTTTTTTTCCAAATTTAGGTTTTTTTCTATTCATTTTGAATTTTTTTTTTAATATGGACATGAAATCAAAATTTAAAGTTATTATGCTCATGATTTTGTTATTGAATAATTATTGTTTACTATTTTTTAGGGATTTCTTTATCCTTTCTTTTTAACTCACCCTTGCATTTTCTTTTTAAATTTTCTTGTATATTTTAATTTAGTAGTGTGCCACTATTATTTTAGGTTTCTAAAATGTCTTTTTCAATGTTTATGGTGATTTAGAATAAATGGTTGAATACAAAATTAAAGTATTTTATTCTTATATTCTAATTTAGACTAAATATAAAGTTAAACATTTGAATTATATATTCTAATGCAAACTAATAGTTTGGGTTCCACTCTCAGGATTTCCTTTAAATTTGTGTTTTCTTATTGTAGAAGGGATGTGCAGTTCATCCAATGGTTCATCTGCTAACTAGAAAAAGTTTACTTCATGAAGGTTCTTCCATCTCTAAAATTTTAAGGTTGTTCTCCTCTCTCCTTTTGAGAGTAAAATTCTGAAGTTTGTAGGTGGATGTATTACTTTTTTTTCTTTTTCTTTGATTGATAAGACACAACCACCGAGAGCCTACGGAGGGTCACATTGTTGGTCTAAACCCGCAAGCACATTAGTCATTTTTTTAAAACAACTAATTTTCCACGCGCTTGGAGCAAACACAATTGTTTTCTGGCCACTAAATTTAAAGCATTCCATTAAGTGGTGTGAATTTTGTGCCAAAACTATTAGGCCCGTTTGGGGGCTAGGATTAGACTAAAATTGACATTATCTAATTCCAGATAATGCCAAATTCTATGTTTGGGTCCATGAATAAAAATGGAATTGGAATTACAAAATTCCAATTTTGCACCCAAATGGGCATATCAATCTTCCACCTAAATAGGTTGAATTGGAATTTCAAATTCCAATCCCAATTTTCACAAAAGCAAATTCAATATCTCGTCGGATCAGTGACATGATATGTGTGTAAAAGTGTGTGTGTGTGTGTGTGTGTGTGTGTGTGTGTGTGTGTGTGTGTGTGTGTACAAAAAATGTGTATATGTATGTATGTGTGTCTATGTATATATATGTATATGTATGTATTGTTGGCAAGTTCACTCCCACGGAGTATATGGTTTATTTTGTGTGGTCATTATGGCAACAAAGTCATATGAAGGTTTGACAGTAAACTATGAAGTGAAAATTGACTAAGTGTAGAAGACACAACAGAACAGTGACTTGCAGTCGATTAGGGCATCAGTGCACGTGCGTACGACCACATCAGGATATGCGCATTTAGACTTAAGCTCTATGGTATGTTATTATTCTCACCCTATAGACGCATGGTACAAAATGGCAGTATGGACAAGTTACAAAAAGAACAAGTACACTAGCAGTTCAGAATATAGAGTATGAAGCCAACTTCATGATTTTGATTAGTGTATAATCTTTTGTTATGTAAAGGCTAAGCGCCTATTGTAATAAGTTTGTAACCATGTATTAAACATTGTTGTAAACATGCTTAAGCCAATTTATTTGGAAGCATTGTGAATATTATTTTTGGGCCGACTAAGGTCTTGTTTATAGTTACGTCTATTCAAGCATATATATATATAATGCAAAGATATATTGTAAGTGTCATTGAAATAATCAGAGAAGATGTATAGCAGAGCAGTATGAAGATATCAGTATGAGATAGAGCTCTTAAAGAAGTTAAGAGCATAAGCATGCAACTGGAACTGATCAGACATCTGTGTCACATACAACAGTTCACCTTTGGATATAGTCCATATCTATTCTCAGGAGGTTGTAGCCTTCTTTCTCTTTGAGCACTGAGCTCTTGGACAGTGAGTCCTCACCCCTAACAAGGTCAAACCCTTAACCAGGTCATTGTACTCACATTGTAAAGACTGCTTCTAACATGGCAAAGGAACTTTACCAGGTTCACTATACTAGTACAATATTTATGGGTACTAATTCCCACCGGGGTTTTCCTCTAATCAAGGTTTCCCCGTAATCATATCAAGTGTTTAGTGTTCTTTTATTAAGCTTCATTGGATGTATATTTGATTTATGTTTAAGTTATTGAATTTGACTAATTAGCTAAACACTGATTCACCCCCCCTCTCAGTGTTTCCAACAATTGGTATCAGAGCCTGGTCCTCAGAGAAAAAAGTTTAACCACTTGAGGAGATCATGGATTCAAAAAAATTCAAACATCTGAAAAAGAATCTTGAAGCAGCCCTTGAAGACCTAGACGGATCTGAGAAAGAAAATGAAGAACTAAAACTAAAATTTGATGGCTCACAAAGGCTTATCAAGAAACTAAGGAAATAACTAAAATATTTCTCCACCAATGATTTGAAAATGAATGAAGAGAACATGTCTTTGAAAGATAAGATAGAAGAATTGAATGAGCAGTCAACTGATAGCTTAACATATATTGAAGAGAAGAACAAAGAAAACAAACAGTTGGATGAAGAACTCATGCAAGCCAATATGAAAATCTTGGAATTGGAAAATATCAAGAACAAAATTGAATTTGACTTATCAGGAGAAAAAGACAAGATTGATAAACTACGCACAAGCTTTGATTTGATTCAGTCACAGCTCTATGCACAAAAGCTAAAAAGTGACACCACTGGTATGGGATACAGTTTAGCTCAAATTGAGATCAACTCATTACAAGAAAGAAAGAAAGAAAGAAATCTCTAACAGAATCTTCAGAAGAAAAGAAAACTAAAAATCATGAAGAGACTAAAGCAGAATCACCAAACGATAAGCACAAGGTAGTCAATCGTAGTTTCTATGCCTGTAACAAGCATGAACACTTGGCAAGAGATTGTAAGAATGTAAGACCCTTCAATGGTTACTGTTACTCCTGTAATAAGTTTGGTCATAGGGCTATTCATTGCAGAACAAATCAAAGAAATCAGCCACAACTGAACCAAAGGAAACAAACTCAATTCAATCAGAGAAGTCAACCTCAAAGAAACTTGCAGAACATTACATGTCAGATATGTAACTACAATGGACACATAGCCAAGAAATGCAACATGACAAATAACAACACCAGACCTCCTATCATTTGTCACTCATGTGGAAAATCTGGACATATCTCAAGGTTTTGCAGATCAAGAACAAAATGACAAGAGAACCCCAAGAAGTCTTTTTTTGAAGAATCAGAAGTCAAGTTTGTGGAAGCCAAAGCTAACTCAGATAAAATATGGGTTGAAGTAAAGAAGGATAATGAAGAGAACAAGGTAGTAGATGCATCCTCAGTGGATGCACCTTCTACTTCTGAATAGTTGACCCTCATGGTCTTAGGGGGATCTAATCTAGCTCTGAACCCATGCATGGCTAGTATACTCACCTCTGAGTATGCGCTTATGGATTCATGCATGTAATCATGAATTAAGGTTGTATGAATTCACACATTGCCTTTACTTTGTTCAAAACAAAGTTCAAAATTCTCTCTGTAAACCAATTTACGACAATGAGCATTAAATGCAATTGATCTTTATATAAATTGGCAAAAGATCTTAAAAATCTCACTTTGCATTTGAGATTGAAGCATTCAGAAAGAAGATAGGCATTGAGCATCAAAGCACTACATCTTGAAGGATTAGTTTTTTTTTGAATGGATTATGCTTGGAATAGAACCCTAGTAGTCGCGTCATTTTAGAATCATTGTGAAACTTTACTTAACCTAGTTACAAGTAAGTATGGCAACCCCTATTGTATTCGACATTGCTGAGAGGAAGAGATTTATTTTTAAGAAGCATCCATTCAAGTCCATACTAGATGATGTTTAAGGAGCATTCTCTAGGACTCCACTAGGATTTGTAGATGTAGAAGACATCCACGCATATGTTTATTGCAAGAAGGAAATAGTTGGAGATAATAAAATTGCATCTCTCATGGGTTCTATGATGAAACCAGATTGTACATTCAAGGATGAATACGTGCATCTCACTGATAACCCTATCTTTGAGTATTCCAATGCGCATGAGTTCTATGAGCCAGAATGGGTGAAGATATTACTGAGAAAGATACATGATGATCTATACTGGATAGGTGAGGTTCCTATCTGCATCGCTACAGGTCTAATTCATGAGATGACTGGACTTCCCAAGACTAGACCAGTTCTTCCAACTGGTAAAGATGTTAAGAAACAAGTTGTGCAAGCATGCTTATCCAGGAGTGATAGGCATGGTATGACAGTTGACCCCATCAAGGAAGATGACATAAAGCTAGTTACCATGATACTAGGTTATAAATTTCAGCACACAAGCAGACTAAACAGTGTATCTGCAGCTACTGTCTTAGCAGAAATAAAAATGGTGAATGATAATACTTAGTACAAGCTATGTGAGATATTGCACGCTCAATTGATTAACAACATCTGAGCTATTAAGCATGACAAGAGAAAGATATTCAGGTTTGGCTCACTGATCATATATCTTTACTTCCACATAGTAGGAAAGGTTGTAAATCTCTACCCAGACAAAAGCAAACCCACTATGTCACAAATTTCACTAAAAGCCACATCAGAGAGTAGTGTGAAGGATACTATGGACATGGACATCAAGACATTCAGGATCAAGATGCAGAAGAGGTTTAGGATACCTGAGAAAATAGTTGAGAAGTACAAAGACACCATATGCTTCATGGTGGAGACTGACTGTACTTGCATTGAGGCAGATGATCCTAGGAAAAAATGGATTCACCCTCTTGGTTATGAAGTTGAAGAACATGTTTTGGAAGGTTATGCACAAGTCCTCTTATCTGCGCCCAAGGGTCCCAATGAACCTAGATGGGGCACTTATAGAGAAAAGACTAATTAATTTGATTTTGTCCTATACAGTGCTGAGAACAAAAGGAAGGCATCTAGGATTACCTCAAAAATCCTAAAAGTTCATGGTGTTACAAAAGAAGATCTTAAGAGGGCTAGAGAAGCTAAGATAGCCAAAGAACTTGAGAAGACTCCCACAGAAGTAAAAATAGAAAAGACTGATGATATGCCCAAGAAGAAGAAGAAGAAATCAAATGAAGATACATCTGTGCCATCAAGCACCATTGATCTGGATGCATCTCCACCATCTATACCTAGCAAGAAGTCTGGAGGAAGGAAGGAAGCGCCCACTAGTCATCCATCCTCAAGAACTACAAGGAGAAAGGTAAAGAACACACAAGCTCCTCCTGAGGTAGGTTTCAGACCCAGTCTTAGTGTCTTAAGGAACATAATTGTCAATGAAGGAAGACTAGAGTCTCTCAAGAATGTATATGAAAAATATCAAGAGATAGACAAATCAAAGATTCATTCTATGATCATCTCTCACATGATTAATTTCAAAAGGACTATATTGGAACTCAAGACTGTCATACCAGATAAGGTATGGAACATACTTGATATGTTAAAGAGGAAACAATTGAAGAGGATATGAGGATAAGAGAAGAAACATTGGATAGTCTTCTCCCGGTGTGCTCACATGATAAGAAAGTCATTTTTTTGGATTTAGTAAAACCACACCTAAGAACCAAAACAAGAATTCTTCATATCATGAACAAGGAGTATGATCTGGTCGGTGAAGAGACTCATAAAGAATTTAAGTGGGTATTTCTGGATAGACATATGTATCCATCAATGGCGCCTATGCCTAAGGCAACTCCAGTTCCTCCTAAACAGGTTGCAGAACCAGTAATTCAGAATGCACCTAAGATAGGTCCACAGGTTTCAGCACCCTCAATCTCAATAGCCTCTGACACAACAAAAGATTTAGGGGATACTATAGTGATTGATGATATCAAGATATCTATGACCGCTTCTAATAATGATATGGATAAAGTTGAAAAAGCATTTGTAAACTCGGAAGAGACAGAGAAGGCATGCACTAATGATACATCTTTGCAACAAGATAAAGTTCCCTCTATAGATTCAAGAGATTTGAACAATGAGACACAAGTCATGGAGATCCCAGTTAAAAGTGAATGCATGGATACAAATCAGAATACCATATTCACACCATCCATTCAACCATCCACCTCATTGTTGTCAAGTCTAACTCTTGACTCAGCAAGTCTAGATGCTTGGGGAGAAGAACACCTGATCAAGATCAGTATCCTAGCCATGGAAAAAGCCAGAGAGTTCTATATATATATATATATATATATAATTGTTTTTTTTAAAGTCAAAACTGGCTAAGCCATTAAAATATATTATATTTAGGAAGGATTTACACTCCTTCAAGGGCTCAAGAGGGAAAGAAGCAGAAAGAAAACCCTCTATCCTTGCACTTACAAGTAAAATTTACAACCAGCCCATTCAAGCTGATTAGGCAGCTAAAAGCATACCTAGAAACATTTACTACACCCAAAAACATGTCTGCTGATTATAGATGCAAAGCATGAATATTACAACAATATGAACTAACCAAAAGGAAAATTTGAATCTGCTAAAATGATAACCTAGTTTGTCAAAACATTAAAAAATCTATACCGAGAATGATCCCCATCAAAACAATGCTCATGTGCCAAAATTACTTGTCGCCCACTTTACCTTTCCCTCTCACTGAAGCCCTACCGACATGTGAGCTTGCAGAGGTTACTCGAGCTGTGGAAGTTGTTGTTGACGGTGCTATATCTTCATTTTCTACAAACACGAGCACAATTGAAATTCTCTCAAACAATAAAAAAAATTCAGCACCATCCCACTAGGTAGGATGTCCATGAACTTAATGATTTCTCTCCTTAGGTGTTGGAGATCATGTCCCTCCAGGGCCAGCTGATAGAAGTAACCGCAAGGTGTGCTCACACAATGCTCTAGATAGGACCTTGCTTGCCCTAGTCCACTTAGGATCCTAATTCCTCTTCTAGGATCTTAATAGTCTTAAGACACTGTGCCTAAGACTATTCCCAACTCTTCTCTAAGAGTCACTCTTCTTGTGTTTCAACCTGAAGGACAACTACCATTAGTTTTGTCTCAATGCTTCACACTTGCTTTGAAGGATTCCAAACTCCAACCCTTCATGCCAACTCCACAAATGCTAAAAGGGCCTTTTCCACTACTTGTATGTTCATTCTGCATCCATACATTCTCATTTTCATAGGTCTTTAATCCCAATTTGGTCGAGTTCCAAAACTTCTCTCAAAATAATCCTATTAGGCCCAATTGACCAACTAGCCCTATCCAAAGGGTCTTTCTAGATTTAATTCTAAAACTTCCTAACAACCCCTAAAAAAAATCTAGGATCCATATACCCTTTTTTAAATACCTAAAGGATTTTCAAGGTCTAGGGTCCCCAAGCTTTCTTTACACCTTTGTCTTGAATCGTAGGGCTATTAGGCCTAGTTTGGCTCTTCACATGCAGTTCACTAACTTTGATGGAAAAATCTATCCAAATGGATTGGATGAGCTCTAAACTTGATACCAAGGATCTATAAGACCCTAAAGACTCTAAGAGTGCACTTGGTTCAGGAATTTCATACAAACCCTTGTCTCTACTTTCTTCTTTTCTCCTGCCATACACCTAACCAGACAATCCTAGCTCGCCTAGGACATGGCTTTAAAATTATCAAATCAACTCCTCTAACCGCCTACCTACATATGGACACTGTATAGAGGCTCCCCTAACTCACTCATCCAACCTTTTGAGTTTCCCATGGTTGGATTTCATGGGGGAGCCATAAAACCAAAATTGCACTGAACTGGACCAACAGACTCTCTAAAACTTAACCAATTTCCTACAGCTAACAAATTAACACTACAATACTTTCTTCCTAAATGAAAAAGTCTTCAATATGTTCCTACTACACAAATCCACTACTAGATCAAGTATTTCAATCCATTAAAATACAAAGAACATTCAAATGAGTCGACTGTACTCTGAATCTCAGAACACTTGCTTTATTGCTTTCAAAAACTTGCTTACAATCACATCTACCTTGGGAAATGAGCCATAGAGTGCCATAAGATGCTTCCTCCACCATTTCAGGCCACTAGCATTGATTTCCCACTCCTAGAATAAGGGGAATCCAAAGTTGTTGAGTTGCATGCAACATTTGCAAAAAGTTGCAAATATTGTCATGACAACATTTGAGCATCTTTTGCATTTATGATGAAAACTATCTTTTAGGGCCTCTAAACATACAAATCAGTGAACTAACATCATTTAAGCCTCTTTAAGCATCTTTCTCACCTTACATAGGTCTAGGACACATTTAGACCCCATTTCCCAAATTTAGGTCTATTCTAATTCTAAACACTTAAAAGAAAACTAAACTAAACTAGAATGAAATTACCACTAACCACTAATTCACCTATTCACAGACAACAACAAGACCTTCTAAGGTCTAATAAAAAATACTGACTTGGCTAGAGTCAGTTACAAGCTAAAACTAACTAGGGCTTTGAGGATAGCCTAGGTGCTCCTGCACCACCAGCTTTAGGATATCATAGAGGCAAGTAATCTCTTTATTTTTAACTCATCTAGAGGAAAGAGACCCCAAACCCATTCCTTAGATGCCCGCAATTGATACCCTTTGACCACCACATGGAGATCACCTTCTGACATGAATTATTTTTTTAGAAACTTGGTAGCCATTCAGAAAAACACTCTGTAGTCTGGAAGCATATCATACCAGTTGGACAGAAAGACAGAGACAACCTACGTATGAAATATGTGTCTTGGGGCATCTGGTAGAAGGATACCATCACCAATAATGCCTCTGATTGCATCAATGGCGTGACCCAGGAGAGGCCTAAAAGTTATTTTGATTTATCTCCCCAGGTACGGTCCTTTCACTAGGTGTTCCCATTCCTTGATACATAGAGAAATCCTAAGGTTTAGCTCTCTGTAATCCATACTCACCTCTGCTAAAGAAAATTAAAGATGATAACTACAGAATGAAGGCAAGAATGAAACATGATAATGGGATTAAATATTCTAAGACAGTTCTCAACTTCATGATGAGGAGGAAATGTGAGGAGGTCTCGATCTTTATGCCACACGCTCTACATATTAGGAGAATCTAAGGACCCTATGCTGTAATTAGTGAAATTTATTATATTTGATACTTCCCTTGATCAATCATCCTTTCCTGGACACTTAACCTACCTTTCTGAGTGACACCTCAACTTCACATGTCATCACACTTAAAGTCTTGTTTCAACTTTTACCAACTTGGCTATTTCTCAAACTCTAGAATGTGTGGATGTGATGTACTCATAATACCTCCATTTGTACTTGGCACATGCTCCATTAAGTAAAAACTGCTAGAGGGCATCATAAAATATTCAACATGTGATACATTCTTTCCCAAACAATAGCCACCTTAGGTCATTCACTCGAGTTGCTGACAAAATTTCTCCAACAAGAAATCTTGCAAGTGATTCCACTAAAATTGCACATATTCCAATTCCCAATCCACTTCATCTCCCTCAACACCCTGATTTGCTAACCAGTCACCTAGTTTGTTCCCCTCCCTGTAGCAATGTGACAAGGTGTAAGAAGAGAACTCTGATAGGTGCTTAAGTACTTCATGTGGTACATATTGCATCTCCAAGATAACTATGGATTTCTTTGACAGATAGGAGATTATTAGTAAGGAATCACCTTCAATGTGTAAGTCCCTTATTCCCAGGCAGATAGCCGTTCTAATCCCACAAAGTAATGTATGAGCTTCTGCCATGTTTCTGGTTCCTTCTGTAAGTTTACAATGTGCAGCAAAAACAAGAGATTAATTATTTATTTTCCTCAAAGCAAAACCCGCAACACTCTTGCCTAGGTTCCCTTTACTAGCATCGTCAAAGTTTAATTTAAATTGATTAGATTCTGGTGGTATCCATTTAACATCATTTTTAATTTAGTGTTTGAGCATTTTTCCTACTAGAATACCTATGAATAGAATAACAATCTGGTTCCAGCTACTTAGAATTGCATTGTCAAAATATGTGAAGGTCGAAGAGAGAGCCCTCACCTTTGATACGTGAGCATTTACCATTTCTGAGACATATCTTTTCACCATTATGCAGACATGTTCTTCCGAGGAAACCTGCTTCCTGAAGATTCTTTTGTTTCTCTCCCACCACAAACACCAGACCACTACAACAGGGATTACATGCCATATTAATGAGAAGAAAGATTCTTGATGCAAGAAAGGCCACTGTTGTAATATCAACTAGAGATATATGTGGAGAGGTCCATGCCATCCTAGTTTGCTAAGGGGTCATTTCCATATTATTTGGCCAAATTCATAACTTGCTAGAAGGTGATTAGTGTCCTCCAATACCAATCCACATAAGGGGCAAAGAAATGTATCTGTGATCCCAAGGTGTTTCAATTACGTGCTAGATAGAATCCTATCTTGGATTGCCAACCAAAATAAAACCCCCATTTTTGTAAGGATGGAAGTATGCCAAAAAAACTTAAGGATGGAGTTAGGAATGTTTGGGGTAGATACCTAAGATTGATAGCCCTCTTTGACTATATATTTACCTGACTTACTCTTTGTCCAGCTCAATCTATCCTTGTCCCCATTAATGGAAATGAACCTAGTTTTTAGTAAACTTTCCAGCTCCTCTTTTTCTTCTTGTGGAATTGGTATTTGGGAGAGGTCTTTCAATCTCACAGTCCCATCTGTCCAATATAAGTAGTCTCCAACTGTGTCTCCCCACCATAGCTCTAGTGTGGTTTTGGTTCATTGAAGATTTGGCAAGGTGGAAAATTGGGGTAGGCTATTTCAAGAGTCTATCCAGAAGAGTGCCTTTGTACCCGAGTTAATCTACCATGAGAGGTTAGGGAGAATGACCTCTCTAATTTTAAATATAAAATTCCACATGAGTGATCCTGAGGGGGGGTTACTCATGGATAAAATTCATTTTGAATCATCCAAGTCAAGGTATTTTACCCTAATGAGCTTAGCCCAAAGGCTGGAGGGGCAATCATGTATTTTCCATGATAGTTTGGCTCCTAGGCTGAGATTTCTTTCATGAATTCTATATAAGCCTAAACTTCCACTAGCTTTAGGTTTACAGAAGTTCTTCCATGAAACTAGAGGGACTTTTGATTTATCATCCATATTCCCTTTCCATATGAAATCCTTCAAGCATTTTGATATATTCTTCATCACCCTAGGGGAGAAAAAATGGCTGACATTATATAGTTAGGTATTGAGCTTAAGACATATTTTGCTAGCAGGATTTTTCCTACCAGAGACAACCACCTAGCTTTCCAAGATGCAATTCTATCTCTAATGTTTTCCACCACTCCATCCCAAAATGTTGTTTTGGCCTTTCCTTGGAAGAAAGGAATACCAAGATACTTACATGGTGTTTGAGCCACTAAGAATCCAAAGATCCTCTGGATTACTCTACATGCTTTAGGGTTAATATTGAAAACAAAGATCTTTGACTTTCCCTAATTTAATTTTTTCCCTGAGGCCTCACAATATTCTGCCAAGGTTTCCTTGATAAAAGTTGCTTCCTTGACACATCCTTTACAAAATAGTAAGGATTCGTCTACAAAGAGAGTGTGGGAAATTATAAGGTGAGTCTATCTAATACTGATACCTTCCCATGTTCCCAAGGATTTTTTCATGGAGATGAGTCTGTTGATTCCTTCCGCCAGAATAATCAAGAGAAAAGGAGAGAGGGAGTCCCCTTGTATGACTCCTTGCGATGAGGAGAAATAGCCACATGGGGTGCCATTAACCATGACTGATAATTTAGTTCCTGAAATGCAGGACACTATCCATTTTTTCCATCACTAAGCTCAAAAATTGCCAGTTAACCCTGTCATATGCCTTGGTCATATCCAGTTTGAGGATCATTTCTGGAAGGCCTTCTTCTTTAATGGAGTGGAGCACTTCATGTGCTATTAGAGCACCTTCAACCATGTCTTTACCAGGGAAAAGGCCTCCTTGCTATTCTGAAATTATTTTTGGAATTAATTTTCCCAACCGGATGACCATTGATTTAAATATTATCTTATAAAATGGTGTTGCATAATGATATTGGCCTGAAATAAGCAAAGGAGGAGGGATGTTGACAGTTGGGGATTAGTGTAATGATTGTGTTGTTAAACATTTTTATCATACAAGTGTGTCTCCTAGACTCCTCTGCTACCTTGAGAATGTCCATGCCCATGAAATTCCATCATTTTTGGAAGAAGAAAAGTGTCAAACCATCAGGACATAGAGCCTTATTTGCATTCATAGAAAACACCATGGATCTGATTTCTTCCAAAGACAATGGAGCCAACAAAGCCTTTCTATCCACATCTGAGACTAAAGATAGTATGCAATTGATAATGGGAGGAGGATGATTAGGAGTTGCGTTTCCTTCCACTGAGAGGAGATGTGAGAAGAATCTGGAGGCTTCAATTTGGATATCCCTTTGATTATTTAGAATCATACCATTTTCATCCTTAATTTGGAAAATTGAATTTTTGTGTCTTTTAACTTTGGCCGACATGTGAAAAAATGATGTATTTGTGTCTCCTTCTTGTAGCCACAGCTCCCTCGACCTTTGTCTCCAGTATATTTCCTATCTTAATAGTAGTTCATCCAATTTTTGATTTTTAAGTTTCTGCTCTTCATATATAGCCGCTGTCATACCTTTTCTTAGAATGGATTCCTGAATATCTTCTAAGTTCCTTTGGATTTATGCCTTCTGTTTGAAGATATTCCCAAAGGAATTTTTGTTCCAATGTTTCATATTAGTTTTCATAAAAGCTAGCTTCTTGGACAGTTTGAACATGGTTGACCCAGCTGTTCGTGGTGCTTGGATCTGCCAGGTTTGTAGTAGTGATAGGAAATTGGTGTCCCTAAACCACATTTTCTCAATTTTGAAATATGGACGTGATCTATTATTAGAGTGTGCAAGTTGAACTTCTGTAGAAACAACAAAGTGATTTGATCCAGTTAAGGAAAGTATTGAGGACTGATAAACCCCATGCTCAACTAGCCAGAGTGAGTTCACCAGAAACCTATCAAGCCTCGCTCCTACAAAATGAAGGCCTTTCCGCTTTTTGGACCATGAAATTCATCCATTAGAAGGGACACAGTCAAGTAGCTGGTTACCATCAATAAATTTTTGAAAGTCATCTGTGACTTTAGGAGATGGGATTCCACCTCCCATCTTGTCTTCCATCCCTAGAGTAGCATTAAAGTCCCCCCTATAATAATTTTGTTACCTTGAAGTCCTGCCAAAAGCTGAGATAGTGAAGTCCAAAGTCTGTGTTTACCTAACAGTGATGTTGGACCATATACATTGATTAAGATAAAAGAGAGAGAAAAGATTGAAACTTCAACTGCCACCCAATTTTAATTCTTGGGTATAAGCACAATAATCTGTCACCCTTTTACAAAGAAAAAGGATGACAACACCAAAACTGTAAAACTTCAAGGGCATAAAATTCACATTTCTGTTGAGAATTTGAAGATGATGTAAACTAATTGAATGTGTGAAATAGGCTGAATTATATGCCTATAATTTTTTTAAAAAAAATTGAACCAAAATTAATATGTTTTTTGAAATTTTAAGGTCTATTTTTCATTTCATGAAAAATACTATAAATCAGGGAGTTTTCTTCCCGCCAAATCATTATAAGTAAAACATTAGTTTTTCCTCCAATTTTAGAATATGTTTTAGATAACATGTATAGCTAGTGCCCAAAAAAAGAAAGAAGTGTTTTTGATGTATACTTTGCCCGTTATAAGTA
>MU217241.1:166546-205362 GCA_018584345.1 Thuja plicata | reverse complement strand
TAAATGAATTAAATAAGTTTATTTCATTTATTAATATTCCTCTAAACCCCAACCTAACCCATCTCAACCACTTCTACCCTGGGTTCTAACCCTTCTCAACCCATTCACCCATGCTAATCTAATCTTAATCCTAAATTCTTCTCTAACCCACCTCCTAATATTGTCACATTCCATTAAGGAATGCTTAGCAACTCCACCCACTTGAGAAAGTCCACTTTCTCAAGCTAGACTTTCTTAAAGTCCTAAGTCTTCTTACACCCCCACATGCCTTATTAATGCCTTCATTAATATGAAGACCTTAAGCCCATGTCTCTCCCATGCCTTATTAATGCCTTTGGCATTAATAGCTCTTATATGTTCATTTATTGGGCCTCCTGATTCATAAATGAACCTTGTCCCCCTCTCTCTCTCCCATTCTTCTATAAATAGAAGCCTGTTTTGAGAGAAAATAAGCCTTCACTTGAGATTAGAATTTCACCACTTGGCAAGACCTTTTTCTTTCTTTTTTTTTTTTTTGCTACCAAGATGCCTGTTTTATCAGGTGCTCATCAATGCACTTTTTCTCTTTTTCAATTTTTTTTCTATTTTTTCTTTTTTGAATGTTTTTGTAGTATCAAGGTGCCTGTTTACCAGGTTTTCACCAAGGATACCCATTTTGAAGGACCTTTTCCACTGTTTTTGGATTTCTTTAGGATCAATTTTCAGAATGTTTTTGGTATTTTGCAAGAACTTTTTGCTGTATAGGCTCTGCTAGCCGAACATTTAAGCATAGAACCGCTTCAAATGTAGAGTATTAATAGGATCTGGAAGAACATCTCCCTCAGGTGTAGCTAACTGATAAGCTCCAGTCCCAAAAGCAGCAGTAATAACATAAGGCCCCAGCTAGTTAGGTTCAAACTTTCCTTTCTGCTCTCTGTGAGGTTGGTTCTTAGGATTCTCTTTCAAGACAAGGTCCCCCACTTCAAACTTACGTGGTTTAACCTTCTTATTGTAGCCTTTGGACATTCTTTCTTGGTATACTTTGAGGTGATCGAACGCTTGTTGTCTGCGCTCATCTAGTAGGTCCAAAGAATTTATTCGATCAATGCGGTACTACTCATCAGTAACTAGTCCTTGTAGAGATATCCGGAAAGATGGGATTTCAACCTCAATAGGTAGTACTGCCTCCATGCCATAGACTAGAGCAAATGGCGTGGCTCTAGTTGGTGTTCTGATGCTTGTTCTGTAGGCCCATAGTGCCGAATTGAGTTGTAAGTGCCAATCTCTGCCAAACTTGCTCACAGTTTTGTGTAGAATTTTGTGGATATTTTTGTTTGATGCCTCAGCTTGTCCATTACCTTGAGGGTAATATATTGAGGAGCAATGTTGAGTAATGTGGAACTTCTCACAGAGGTCATCAATGTCTTGGTTCTTGAATTGCCCCCCATTGTCTATCACAATTGACGAGGGTACCCCATATCTACAGATAATGTAGTTAAAAATGAACATAGCCACTTGTTTGTCAGTGGCCTTAATGAGCGGCATGGCCTCAACCCATTTTGTGAAATATTCAGTGGCTGTTATGATGAACTTGTGTCCATTGGAAGAGTTGGGATGGATCTGTCCAACCAAGTCAAAGGCCCATCGCTGAAATGGCCAATGTGTGATAAAAGGTATGAGTTCTCTGGCAGGAGCATGGATGAGGTTTCCATGTGTTTGACATTTAAGACATGCTTTGGAAAATTGAATAGCATCCTTCTCCATTGTA
The DNA here is from genome assembly GCA_018584345.1 of Thuja plicata. Classification (NCBI taxonomy): domain Eukaryota; kingdom Viridiplantae; phylum Streptophyta; class Pinopsida; order Cupressales; family Cupressaceae; genus Thuja; species Thuja plicata. The sequence continues at coordinate 203,615 of MU217241.1, read as the reverse complement.
GGCCAATAATAACCCACTCTAAGCAGCTTCTTAGCTAATGAAAAGCCATTCGAGTGTGACCCACATACACCTTTGTGGACGTCTTTTAAAGCTTGATTAGACTCTTCTAGTTCTAAACATTGAAGAAGTGTACCATCGAGACTATGCCGATATAGATTGTTAGTTATGAGAACTTAATGCGATGCTATCCTAATAAGGGATCATTTCTCGTTTCTAGATAGATTGGAAGGAATGGTTTGGTCTGAAAGATAGGCAATAATATCAGCATATCGGGATTGGGCAGGAGTATTTAAGGCACAAATTACCTGATAGTTTGGATGGGCAAAGGCGGGATAGGATATTTCTTCCACCAAGAAGTCATAGCGGAATTGATGTTCCTCAAGTTGTAACATAGACGCCAAGGTAGCCATTGCATCCGCAGCTCGATTCTCTGATTTCGGTACCTGCTAAAAGGTGATAAAGACAAAATATTGCTTTAGATCATTAACTAGTTGTTTGTAGGGCACCAGTTTCTCATCTTTTGTTTGGTACTCCCCATTGATTTGATTGATAATTAGTTGGGAGTCACCATATATGTGTAGCTCAACAATCTTCCATTCAATGGCGAGCTTGAGACCATTGACCAGTGCTTCATATTCTGAGATGTTATTTGGACATGGAAACATCAATTTGTAAGCTTTGGGAATCTTATATCCTTGAGGGGTGATGAAGAGAACTCTGGCTCCTGATCCTTGTTGAGTGAATGATCCATCAAAGTACATCTTCCAGGGATGTTCAGTGAGATGCATGATTTTTATATTCAAATAGGGTCCATAGTTGCGACAGACCAAATTTAGGCTACATAGGGTCCATGTGTCGAGCTAATATATTTTAATTCAACAAACTACTTAATGAATTAGTCCTGAGATGTACAAAATCTATCTCATAAGTCATTAAGCAGTGATGACACGTGTTTATGGCGGGTCCAGCATAAGTTGAAGCTTAAGTAAAACAAAAGGCAGTTTCTATTTCATCCAATGGTCCACTTAATGACTTGGTCTCAAAATGATCGAGATCTATCCCATAAGTCATTAAGTCTGAATGATACATATCCCTATGGTGACGTGGGTCCTGTTGCATAAAGTTTTGTGTAGATTAAAGTGTAGATGGATCCAACGGCCCACTTAATCACTTAACATGAAGAATCATAAGATCTATCATTCAAAGTCATTAAGCCATGTTGCCAGGTGTCCCAGTGGGCCTGCTGAGATCGTAAGAAAGGAGTTAAAGGTTGAGCATATAAATGTTGATCCAATGGTTGACTTAATTACTGGGTGAAAAAGTGATTGAGATCTACAGTATAAGCGATTAAGTCATGTTGACACGTGGAAGTTGGCGGGCCCAGTACAGCGCAAGGATAGACTAAAGAGGATTCAGTTTGAAAAGGATCCAATCACTCACTTAACGACTTAAGGTAAATATGAGGAAGATCTAGCATATAAGCCATTAAGTGGTGTTGACACATGTCCAAGATGATAAATTTGCATCCGCGGTTAGTAAAGTCTGGGGTAAAGTAACTAGTGGTCAGGTAAGAAAAAATCGGAGGGCTAACTTAAAGGCTTATGGTGGAGATGCACGAGATCTAATGTTTAAGTGATCAATTCATGCTGACGTGTCTCCAAGATGAATAGTGTTTTCCATAAAGTGATGAGAGCCACATGATAGATGGGATGCTAATAAGATATATGGTTCAGATTTAAAAATTGTAAGACTAGTTTCAGTGAACCGTTGAGTCGCAAATGTTCAAACAAGATTAATTGATTATAGAGTGTGTGGCCAACTTAGATAAAATTCAATGTGAGAGATTGATTTGATTGAGCATATGATTAATTACTTGAGTTCAAAGTTTCCATAACCATTGAAGTGATTGAAGTGAAAATGAAAGTTGCAGTAATCTCGCGCTCTGTGTTACAAATTATAGAATGGGTAAGTTTTCAGTTGAAACATTAAAATTCATACTTGTAGTAGGGTTTCATGTTCTAAAAGATAAACAGAGTGTTGATAAATTGTGATAATGTTACTGTAAGAAACCCTAAATTAAGAAAATTTCCCCTACAATTGAGTTCACTGGTAAAATTGATTACAAAGACAAGAATGTGCGGGATGACCTTTTACAATAGCTGAATGGATCCACCAATGACTCTACTCAAATAAAAAAGTTAGTCCCTGTAAGTGCTCATTTTAGAGTCAGGGAGGGTTTATATGATTTGGGCAGATGGGCTAAGGATGCCAAGGTTAGTGTAAGTGGTCTTAGTTTCTTCAGAATTGCCTTCAGCGAAAGGAATGCTCCTACCCCAGATTGTAACATATGGGATTTGGATGTAGGAAAATTGATAGTTCCTGGAGTGCTTATGGACACATATTTGTTGATCACAATTGCCAAAACTTATGATAAGGTATCTAGGGTTTTGAGAGATATAGATGGGAACATATTATTGAATGTCACAGCTAATGAGATAAGAAAAATTTTCAAGTTGTGTGACCTTTCTGTTTAGATGGATGACATAGATTTTGAGTATTTCAAAGAAGTGTACAAGAATCAAAGGGAATACTTCAGAACTAGGCCTTTGAAAGAATGTTTCAATAAGATAGGGATTTTAATTGTAGTAGGCCCTAGAACTCCAAAGCCCTTCAAATTATATTATTTTAGTGGCAAGGCTAGAGGGATGTATAGTGCCCTGTGTCATAGTCTCAAAGAAGATGAGGAGACAAAAATGCCCATTCACTTTATCTGTATGATGGTTCATATTTTGAATCCACATTTGTCTATTGTCTTTGACTTTGCTAATTACATTGTTGATCTAATGCATCAAGGTCTAGTAGGCATAAAATATTCTAAGATAGTTAAGCCATTTGGATGGTACTCTATGATGATGCACCTGATCTTGTATAATAATGCTGACTATTTTGAGTAAGAAATGGATCTTATTAAATTTCAAGATGATAAAGAGTTGCCAGTCTAGTTATGGAGCACAAATTTGTCTTGGGATAGGAAAGAGGCCATTTTTATCAATTATGATAGATGTTTTTCCTCTAGGCTTGGAGCACTGTTATGCATAGACAACCCAAGAATTCACATAGATGTGTTGAGATTTCTGAGACCAATGGAATATGTTAAAGAGTTTCAGATTGTTCACAATTGGGGTGATTTCATTCTATACCATGTTTCAATAGTTATTAGGGTCTACGTTTTCAGAGGAACTCCAAATTTCCTCCCTTATATGGTTCCACTCAAGATAGGCATGTCAGAAATCCTTAGACAACTGAGTGGATTTCAAGAAGAAGCATTGACTGGAAAAATGAAAGGCAACATCTTCCCAACCATCAAAAAGCACACCATTTCATTATCAATAAAGGAGAATGGACATAGTTTCACAAATACTTGGAGCCTTACCAGTTGTAAACATTAGTGGTAAGATGTGCAAATAATGAGGGATTCATCAGTGACATGTTCAGAAAGATAGCTAAGTATTTATCTCTACAAATCAATTCAATTTTCCTGAGGATATAATTAAAAATGAATTTAAATTAATGGAGAAAGAAATCAAGAAGGAAAAATTGTTAGTATATAATAAATCATTAGATTTTGTCCACCATTTTGATAAAGAATATGATCCTTTGAAAGAATTTATGCCCTGGGAAAAGAAGGTGGAATCGTTGATGAGTGTGTTTGAAGACATTATGCAAGCTTTAGACCAAAAGAAAAAGGTAATGGAAATAGAGCCAGAAAAGGCCAAGGATATTTTGAGCAAAGCTACATAGGGAAGGGTTGTTTCACAAGGGAAATATGTGGTGTACAACGGAGAGGATATAACACAATCCTGCCAAGAGTTGAAAAGACCTCCGATCCAAAAGGGAAAATAACATTGGACTTTAGTACCCAATCATTTCCATCTCCAAAAAGGAAAAGGGTTGAAGGAAGAGATAAAAAAAAAAGATGATATTTATTCCCTTTCCCAATCTCCCCTACACATGGATGAATAGGCCATTGCTGAGCAACTAGTGCAAATGGGAAATACTGTACATATGTTTTTTATAGCCCAGGAATGGCAAGAAGGAGTTCTAGAGGCAACCAAACATGTTGAAATGGACTTAACAATAGCTAAGTTTGTTGGGAAGGAGTTGGATCCTATCACTAAGAAAGCCAGTGATGAATTCTTATCAGATGATCAATTTGTTAAAGCAAGGGATTTTATTCAATTCCTTTGGAGAATTCACATTAATGAATTCAGAGAGAAATGTCAGAAGTTGCAGTATGATCAACCTAATAGAGATAAAGATGACATTGAAAAGGAAGTAAAGCAGGAGATGGTAGCTCAATTTGACCAAATCACTCTTGAGGAAGGCAGAGAATTGGTAAAGAAAGAAGGAGTTCTCATCCTACCACAATGGGATCTTGTTGATGCTATTGCCTTTGATGTTGTTTGGAAAGAAACCAAACCAATGCACACTAGTGGAGTGTCTACTGGTGTTAAATTTAGTGAAGACCATGCAAAACTAGCAATGTGGTCTATAAAGAAGAAACACAATAAGATAACTACTGAAGATGACCATGTTGAACAGTTAGGTAGCTTGTTAGTAAATATAGTGGCAGACACTTTAGGAGTAGAGGCAGCTGGCCTTACATTAGAATCTGCTAAATTCAGTATGAAAGTGGCCCAGAGGAAACATGAAGAGATTAAAAGTCTAAGGACATAGGTCGAAGTGATCATGAAAGCATATAATGATGAAAGGGTAAAGTCCATTGAAAAAGAAAAGAAAATTGCTATCCTAGAATGAAAACAAATATCTCAATTTTCTCCTCAAAGGATGATAACACAATATCCACATTAGCCTAGTACATCCAACCCAATTGTAACTTTCCCTCCTTCACAGACTTGGATTTAGAAAAAAAAAAAAAAATTGTTGAAATGACCAAGTTAGAAGAATCAAGGAAGAAATGGATTGAAAAGTCTGCATCATTTAAATAAGTAGAGGCATGGGTATAACAAAGGTATTCTGATATAATACATGCTACTCTTATGCAGTACTAATGAATTAAGTCATGTTGCTATTTATTTGCTAGGAATGAAAGTTATTAGAATAATAAATGAGTATGATGCAGACAAGGATAAGTGGGGCCCGATCATGGATAGATGGAAATGAAAGAAGGTTGAATTAAAAAATTTATATTCCACATCCAAGGAAGAAAAAAATATTGATATTTTTTAACCAACACTTATAAATGCTTGAAATTACTAATGGACATGGACATAAAGAGAAGCATCATAATTAGGAAGATAGAAACTTTGAGGAAAGAATATTCAAAGGATCGATATGAGATTTTTCCTAACCTTTTCAAGAAGAGTGGTGAAATAAAGAGTGAAGCATTGTGGCTGAGACAAATGAATGAGGCATTAGCCTCCAGGACCAATAGTATTATTACTTTGGAAATAATGCTTTTGTTTGTCCAAACTATGGAAATTATTGGCAAATCCATGTCATTTTTTGAATTCTAGAAAGAGGAGATTGAGAAGGAAAGTGTCAGTTGGGATGAGATTAACAATAGAAAATATGAAGTCATTGGTTTCTCTTGGCCAAGTGATGAGGTGTATACCTCCTGGAAGGACATATATAATTTAGTTGAACAGGGAGAAGATGATAATGTGTAACAGGAAACAAATGACAATGCTTCTCAACAGTTTAAATGAGATAGGAAAGGGAAAAAGATTCTACATCAACAAGATCAAGTACAAAAAATTCCAGATGGTTATTCTGAACAAGTTTAAAGAAAGTACAATAACTAGGTAGTCAAAGGGTAAACTACTTTGAATATTGTGTAACAAAAGTGATTATCATTCCACTTATTATTTTGTCCTATATATGAGTTGTAGGTTTTGTCTTTAAGCTTAGTCATCTGAAGCTTGTTGCATCCTTGGTTTTTTTTAAGGATCCAAGATGACAAAGGAAAACTATATATTGAAAGTTAGAAGACTTTGTAAAAGATGCTGAATTTACAACTGCAAAGCAGACTTAATATTTTTTTTAGTTTTTTCAAGCTTTGGTCTATCTGAATGTATTGAATTAGAAAGATATTCATAAAATATAGTGGAATCTCCTGTTTCAGATCTGTGGTGTCTTTTTTTACTTTTGTTCATGCTCTTGTATGTTTAGTTTGTAAGCCATTTTAAGCATATTAGTTATAAGGTAACTATGCAATTATTTGTGAGTTTCCTTCAAGGAGGGATTTAGTCTTGTGAGTAATTCCAAAGGGCTAGGTATTAGTATGAAAATTTGATACATGAATGTGAGAATGAGAGGATAGTTTGTAAGGCATTCTATCTGGGATTTTAGTTGTGTTCTTATTAATTCATTTTCTATGGATTCACATCTCATTAGACTATTTTCTTGGGATTAGGCACTTGTCTAAGTTTTGATAAGTAAATCTCATCATCAATCATAAATCAAATTAATCTTTAAATTTTTGTAACTGACAATATTCATGTTTGATTGTATTCAAAAGGTAAAATTCATTTTACTGGTTCCTTGAAGAGTGAATCATAAGGTTATCCTTCCTAAGTCCAAGAACTTTAAAAATAAGAAGGATGAAAATCCTTGTTTCACTGTTGTCTTATATTATTATGATCATATTTTGGCTTGTTAAGTCATGTATCAAGTTGATTACATCCATATGTAATGTGTTCTATTAGTTGATGCAATAAATGGTAATTGGAGAATCAGTGTAAACCCCAATCCATTGATAAGTTTACTATTAGGTAGTAACTTGTATAAGGTGCGCCCTCCTGGGTTTGTGGAGCCCAAAGTGTAGAAGGATTATATCCTTGTTTATTAGCCTTTTCCCTATATGAATCTAGAATTGAGAATCTAAGAGTCAAGCTTGAATAGCTATAATGTGATTCTACAAGAAAAAGTGCTAACATTACCTACATATGCATGGTCTTGATTGATGCATTCCTCATAATTGTCAGCAATGTAGTGACAAAAAAAGCATGAGTAGTCCCTAGTGTTCAACGTCCAATTGTGACAATTTGTACTCATAACTGAATGCAAAGATCATGTCTTTTCTATCCACTTGCAACATGCATAATTTTTCTATCCACACTTGAACAAATGCATATATAATATTATATTTTATAAATATAATTTGAATAAAAAATGTAAATAAAATATTTAAACACTTGAATAATTTAAAAATGCGTGCATACCTTTTATCTCCCAAAATTTTCTATGTGGTACCGCTTGAGTCATTCTTGATGACGTGTCATTCTCATTTGGTGTGAAATGTGCCTTGCACCATTCAACATCATGTGCATTTTTTATATGAACTCCCTTATAACTCATTTGATACTTTTGTATAGCACGTTTGATGCAAGCTCCAACACCATCATGTTCACCTTTTCCATGTCCACTCTTAAAGAAAATCCAGACATGTGGTATGTTTTCATTACTATGATATCTACATATTTCATAAAATGGTCTGGACGATTTAAATTGTGCAGCACATCCATCTAATCAAACTTAATGTTTATCAATTTTTATACCTCTTTCTTTCAAATTTGCTAAAAACATATTGAAGCAGTGTTCTACATAATGAATATCATGCTCTCTATCATCACTTATATAAAAATGATATTCCTTCTTGATGACCCATGCTTCAAATGTGCTCTGAATACCATCTAAATATAATTGTGCGTGTCGATAACACACATGTACCATAATAGTAATTTTCTCTAAAAAATAGTATTCTGATTGAATTTCCTTTTGATGAATGAAGGAATAGCTTTTTGCAAAATCAACAACTGATACAATAGTTCCAAGTGGGAAATTGTCTCTCAGTGTTTGGAATTGTTGTGCTTGCCACTTTGCAAAAAAAATGTGATGAATGTAGGTTTGAATCAATTTTTTAAATTTTTCCATAAATATTGCAACATTTATTTCCTCTTCAGCATATTCTAATCTTTTGGATTATTTCCCAAATTTTGTTTCATTCTTTACATATTTGTAACTCTTGCAATTTACCATCTTTGTTACATCAATGTTTTCATTTTTCAAAGGAGAAAGAGTCAAATTAGCACATGTTTGAACTCACTTCATCTACTCACTTCATCTACTAGGAGGATAATTTTCAAAACCATAAGTGTCTTCTACAAACTTTCAAAAAACCTGATAGTGGAGATCAAATTCAATATGATAACGAAAACAACAAGTTTCAAACACTTTTTTTGTCCTGATATAATATGGCCATAATCTTTCAAACAATTTTTTCCAAATCTTTATATTAGGATTTGAACTACGAAATGAAACATAGATTTCATGTTGTGTTGTGTCCAACCAATGTTTCATATGATATTCATATTGATTAGCTCAAATTCTATGTCTGATAACATCTCTACTATTTGATGAAGGACATGTATTATCATTACAAAATAATGTGACCAAATTCTTGATTCCTCCATCGATCCTATCAGAATGGGGAGCTCTACACATGATTTCCCAATTGCCTTCCAATATGATATCATCCAAAAGCATTCTCCTATTAACATATCATGATATTGTTTTCCTACTAAAACCAATCCGAGATGAAATTGAAGATATTTGTCTATTTTGGACCATAGTGTTACCTACAATGGATGTCAACATAACTTTTTTGTAATTGTCTTATCTTTAGTTCAAGATCGCTTCCCTACTTGGTTCAAACCTTTCCTAAGATTTTCAATCATATAAGTTTGCATGTCAACAACTTTCCACTTCTTTGATGTTGCATCTATACCCAGTAATTTTAATGCCCCTTCCAACTTTTTGTTTATAAGTACAACTGAAAGAAATTGGGCTTGTTCAAATATTTCTAAATTATCAAATTTAGCCAATATTTCTCTTGCTATCATATTCATTGACCTCTTATTAGGAAGATTTAAGGGTTGAACATTAGCAAGTGATCTCAAATTCTCCACATCCATTGTAAGTAAATGATATAAGTTTCTATAATTAATATTTCTCCTTACAGTTTGAGCTAAATTTATATGTTCATCCATAATAGTACATGAGCACATGATCTTGAACCTTCTCAAACATCAATTTATTGAGCTTTCATAGGGACTGATCCCGACCCTTCTTCAATGTGCAATTCTTTGACTTGACTTGACCCTCCTACTTCAGCTTGTCCTTCACCTTCTTTAGTTTTATGATAATATGCCGATGCAGCTTCACGATTTCCTTTTTCGGTACCAGGTGACCATTTTCTAGTAGATTTACGTTGTCTTCCCTTCTTGTTTCCCATTTCTTCTCTTCAAAAAATATCTTCCAAAAGATCAGCAATAAAAAAAATTTCTTCAAAAAAATACTTTGATATAATATTTCTTCTCTCCAAAATTATGCCTTTAAAAAAAATAGAAATAACAATCCTTCTCCAAAAAAATGGCTTTGTAAAAATTGATCAATAATAGAAAAAGTGAATTCACACATTGCAATTTGGTAAAAAAATGAAAAGAAAAACCATTATTTTTATACCATTCTAATTTTTTTTTTTTTAAATTCAAAATGGCTGACCTAGTTCACGCGAAGTACCCCAGGTAAAATTTTGGCGTGGCGATTCTCACCAGAATTTTGAAACAGGGGTATTTGCACAAAGGGTCTTTAGAATTAGGCCCTTTAACCCCTTCACATGAAGGGGGTCTTTGCGCGAAGGCACCCAAAATGAAAATTTGTCTTTAGAAAAAAAAAACCCCTAAAAATGGCCTTTCAAGGCCTGAGACAAGGACCAAATCAAATTCTTTTTTGAAACACTTGATGCCAAATGATGCAATTCAGAACAAGATTTCTAATGAACATAATTTTAATACATATTGAGTTCATTATCACTTTCAAATATTACTTTAACTAAACATAGGTTGTTTGGTCAGTCAACAACCCATCTCTTCAAGGCTTCAGGTAAAATAGTAAATAAATAAAAATTATGAAAAATATGTAGAAAAAGAGTATTTGTGTTACATTTCTATAAAAAAAAATAGAAAAATTTTGATATATAAAGATCAAGTTAGAGTGATCCAAGTGACCTTATTTCTAAATTACAGTTACTGTCACTTTAGAATGTAATAAACTATGAAATATTGACCCAAAATGAATGAAACCCATTGCATCATTTATATATTGAAGTTACAAATATAATATTGAAAGAATTATATCGTTATCATATTTTAAAAAAAAAGTTATGCTGATCCAAGTGACAGTCACTTCTTAAAAACACAATTTTTTCACACAAACCACTTTTTGAAGGAGAAGGATAAATGAATTTAAATAAATTTTATTTTTTTAAAAAATATATATTTAGAAACTAGAAATAAAATGCTAAAATACCCTATTTTACATCATCTTAAATTCCTAATAGTTTTGCGGCAATAGGTGTTCAAAAGTGAAGTTTTCTCTCAAAATGTTGATCTCTGTGTCAAAGTTGGCCAAAAAGTGGGACACACTATTATGGGACCACCCTTATATGTGTGTGTGTGTTACACAAAATGAGCTTTGAAGGTTGTCATTAGTAGTCAAGTGTTCAAATACCCATTCGGTAACAAAGTCACAGGAAGATTAATCTATATGATCACCAAAGTGCAGGGTTAACCGAGTGCAGTGTACACCAAGTACACAGTATGCACCGAGATACATAGAGAACACCGAGCACTATGAGACAATATTTACCAAGTGAACCAGTGGTCACATAAAATTTTGTAATGGCACATCAATCTAGGTAACAACTTTTTGTCGAGTTGGATAACAATTTACAATGATTGAGGAGAACATTAATTATGAACTCATAGCATTAATTGTTTATATCTCATATATTTAGATGATCAAGGTAAATGTTGTACACCGTATATCTTAGTTTCTGTAAGATATTTTAAAACCCTAATTAGGTCAAGAATTTTGACATATGTAATGTTTTTGATTTAGTAAAATAGGTTTTACAGGGTTCCTGAAACCCGAAAAAAAAAAAAAGTTACATTAAGCCTAGTTTAAAATGAAGCAAAGCAAAAAGAAAAAACATGCCAACAAAAGGCCAGAGAAAAAAAATAGATAGATTCTACAAAATAAGATAAAATAGGATCAGTAGAAAACACTAGGGACCCTCATGATAAGTCCACCATCAAATTAGTCACCTTGGCTTTGAATAATTATCAACCATGCTATTTCGAGAGTTACTAAGAAGGTCTATTTCAAACTCCCTGGTGTTATCACTAAGCACCACTAAAGAAGGGTCAATAAGCTCATCCATCTTGATACGGCCTCCCTCTCCATCAATTACCTTGGGATTTATGGTATCTCTTGTAATTCACATCTTTTCCATTTTAACATTGAATTCACGCCACCCAATAATCTTCCTTTGTTCTGCTGTGTAACAACAAAACTCATTATCTTGCCTATCATCCTTCCCCATGTCATGGGTTGAGAGATCTGAGAGGAATGGAAAGTCTGATTAGTATCTTGGTAATAATCCTGGAGCTTTCTCTTGAGATTGTGTTGCAAAATAGGGGAAACACTTTGGGTTTTGTCCTCTGGGGCTTTTCGGTCATCTCTCATATCCCTCTTCTTGTCCTTTTCATTTTTACCCATGGTAGGTTTTTTTCTCTTTCTTCCTTTGCCGCTAGAAATAACCTCCTCATCTTCCATGTCCAGATCTTCCTCAATGTACTCCTCAGAAGAAATAACCATGGTACTCTATTTTTTAGAGGTTACCAGTTTCTCTTTTTTTTAATGTTTTGCAAACTCACTCTTCACTTTTTGGAAGACAAACCCAGGATGTTCTTTTTCATTTCATACTCGTCATCATTCTTATAATTCAAACCATCACTGTCTTCCATCTTTGAGGGGATGTAATCCGAACTAGAGGCCTCCATCTCGTCTTTCTTAACCACCTCCTTCCCAAGGATTTGGGTCTTAAAGTATTCATAGATTAAAAGAAAAAGGTCTTCATGCAGAGCAGGGTTAGCAATGGCCTTCTCTCTATACTCATTAATGTTATCATTTATTGAAGCATACAAATAAAAGGGAATAGACACCTTCATATCATGGCAAAAATGGTTCAAGAGGACAAAGTGATAGGTGTGGATTTTGTCAAACCTGGTGTCCATTGTAAAGTAGTAGATAATGGCTCTTAACACAAACCTCCATAATATCTTCAACCCCTCTGGAAGGTAGTGGGTGCCGACCTTGGTTATCTCTTTCTTTTCCTCGTCATTTCTTACAAATTTGCTAATCGCCAAGTCTGAGATTTTCCTATCTTTGTATAATTTCTTTCCAGCAATAGGAATCCCTGTAACCATCGAGATAACCTCCTCGGTCACCGTGAACTTTCTTCCTTCTATCTCAATACTGCCCTCATTCCAATTTTCGATATATGTAATGTTACAATGTCATTTTCTAATATATGTTGATCAAGTAATGATCAAGTAACCATAATACTACGGACATTAGAGATGAGACAGGGTTTTAGGAAAAGGACTACATTGAAGCATTAAGTTTTTCAGAATAGAGGCAAGGCTATTGAGCAGAGAAAAAGGTATTATCATTCACAGTAAGGTGATAGATTTTATATGTGCTTAAAAGGTTTGTATTCACAATATAGAGATTTTAATATGTTCAGATCACACAACTTTTTTACTCTCTGATAATTGTAACAATCCAAAAATCTCCTAACAGAGTAGACTTAACCATCTTTGTATAAATCTCTTAACCCAATGCAGACATACTTTGTGTTTCTAAATCCTCACACAAGGTAGATCTAATCGATGTTGTTACTCCTAATAGGGTAAGGTCACCAGAAGTGATCAATCTTTGTAAGCTTTAATAGGCTACTTTATTTACTATGGTAGTGAAGTTTTGTGGGTCTCATCTCCACCGCAGTGTTTACCTTCTAATAAGGGTTTTCTGCGATACCAAAATACTAGTGTCATGTGTAATTAAATTTGATGTATGTTTATTTTTTACATTAGATGCATTTACATTTCAGAAGTGACATTACATGTTTGCTAAATGTTATCTACTCAGTCGGTTATAACACAACATTTGATTACAAATATTTGTTTGAAATTTTTTAAGGGTAATGATTCACCCCTCCCCTTTCAGTACACACCTTTCTATTATCCCAAAAATTGGTATCAGAGCTTGTTCTCTTGTTTAGAAAGTTTAATCACTGAAAGAGAAAATATCTTACAGTGAAAAGGTATACGCTTGACAAAACTATTGAAAATCATAAGTTACAGTTGTAGATCTATGTCGAACAATACAAAGAAGCCAAAGAAAAACTCAGGGAGATGTTGATTAAGAGAAAGGACATGGAACTTCATTTTCATGAGATTGATTATTAGGAAGAAGACATTCATGACCCATTTGACACATCTGGATCTGAATCTGGTAGCATATCTAATGCATATGAAGGAATCATATCACAGCTATTTGATAGAAATCAACAACTTACTGAACAAGTGAAAGCACTGTAGATCAGTCAAGATACATAAATGGTTAGAATGGTTGAAGTCTTGAATGATGAAAATAAATTTGAACAAGATAGAAACATGGATGTTGATGAAAGAAGGAAAATGACTAAAAAGTTACAAGAAAAAGAATCTGAGATATTTAGACTTACTGATATGAGATCACCAATCAAGTGGTTAATATGAGTCATGAGGCAAATCAAGTTAATATTGAGTGTGCTAGAAAAATAGAAGACATTGGTGTATTGAAAGAAGAGAATGAAATTTTGAGAAATGAATTGAAGATTCTACAACAACATAATGAAGTGATTAAGATATCTAACGACAGTACTAAGAGAATGGATGAATTTTTGAAATATCAAAGAAGACTAAATAACAATACCAGATTAGGGTATATCAAGCAAGGAGAATCATCAGATCAAGCTGAACAAAGGAAAGTATTCTCAAATCCAAAGCCAAAGAAACCCTCTTGCCATCACTGTGGAAAACCATGCCACACATCAAACGTTTGCAAAGAAAATTTTTATAGAGAGTTGTATTGATTATAAAATACTCTATATAAAATACACTAAAATGTATTGAGATGTTGAATTATTTCAATTTTAATTTTTATTAGAGGAGAATGATGAAAAAATTAAATGCCTTGATATATCTCAACGTATTTTATATAGAGTACATATTTGCTAGTATAGTTTACATTTGCATGTTATAGGATTCTTTAAAGGAGATTATTCCTAATGATTTTATGAGAAGGATAAGAATGTAAAAACAATTAGCAACAATTATTTAAAGAAACTATCATTTTAAAATAAATCTTTATCCATTATATGCTTGTGACCCATCATTATCAAAATAACAAAATTTGACACTGCCTAAATATGTGGTAAATAATAAGTAATCATTGTATGATAAAATATCATAAAGGATAAATTTTAGAGTGGGTAGAAATGATAGAAGATCTGAGCATGTGTGAAACAAGGTAAAACCGTGATTTGATAAAATCTAAAAATATTTATAAGTAGTTAAAGTATGTTTAAAATATATAATTTTACAAGTAGTTAAATATTTAGCCGATAGGCTATTTGTGGGAGCTTTTCTCCTTGAAAAATATATTTTTCGGCCAAATTGACAACCTCTCTAACTGAATTTTTTTTCCAATTGTACAATAATGCAAAAAGAAAAAAAATTAACAGTTTGGAAAAATTAGCAGTTTAGAAGTCCATTTTCTAACAAATGGAAACAACCTAGCAAAATACTCCAACAAATCTACAAACCATGGAAAATGGAAACATAATTTTTTTTCTTTTTTGGTTTCACATGATATGATTCCGGCCATTGAGGAAGATAAATATGTGGGCCTTATTGACTTCCTATTTCTCTTCCCATATGCATTTTTCTTTGCACAGAAGCATTTTTTAATTTCCAATAATTATGTCCTCAGCAAAGTCACTTGCTCTGGTTTGTTTGAGTTTTATTTTTTGATTTGGTATGTGGTCATTATCATTTGTTTGTTCTATTTTCTCCTCCTATAATTAGGAATTTTTTTGTTTTCTATGATTTTTATTTCTCCCCCAATGTATTCAAGCTTGTCTTCATATGGTCTCGATAGAATATTGTTATCGAAGCTGCACATAAAATTTATCTTTTGTCACTACCACTGCTTCAGTGAATTCATGTTTTGACTCGTTCATTTGAATAAACATAGTCCCCACAGTCCTAGAGTCACAAGCTTCAAACCCTAGGTGAAGGTGTTGATGAAAATTATGCAATTGTGTATTGTCATTGATGTTTACACAAGTATAGTGACGTTTACACAAATTTCTAATCCTATCCGAGCAGAGACAGTGTATGCCAAGCTCTCTCAGGATTTGAAGATGACCAAATTGATTTTCAATTCTAACTAAGTTCACTTAGGCATTACAGTGTTGGTCAGGCATTGAAGGATTTTAGTGTTAATGGAATTAAGCATTCAATGTCATCCGACTAACAACATTTTACATTTTATGTTTAAATGGTTATATGCAGTCGACAGACATGAGTTTTATTATTTATTTGGAAGGTTATTCAAGCTGACTTGACAAGGCATATCATATATATACAAGGTCAAGTTTTGGATTGAATGAGTAATGAAGAAGAAAATATATTCTTTTGATATGAAGAGTGAAGACGAAATCAAATGGGATTCTGATTGAGGATAGAACACACAGAGCTGCAACAGAATATTCGATCACTGAGGATCAAGTAATTAAATCTGGAGAAGAGATCTAAATCTGCAAAGATAGTTGCTTCATCAAATAGGTCAATCCATTTTTACTCTCTAACAATTGTAGCAGTGATCAAAATCTCTTAACAGAGTAGACTTAACAGTCTTTTGGAAATCCTCTCACAAGGTGACATTTTTGCATTGAAGTGTTTGAGGACCTCTAACAAGGCCACTCCTTATAGGGTGATTGAATCCTCTAATAGGGTCACACCTAACAGTGTGTTATTGTAACCTTTAACAGGCTTGGCTCCTAACAAGGCTCACTTCAGAAGAGTGAAAAACAGTGACTAGTTGCAATTAGTAGTTTTGCCCATTTTGGGTTTCCACATTAAATCTTGGTTTTATCTGTGTACATGTTATTTTCTTTATGGTTTATGTTTCTACAATTAATTACTAAAGGATAATCATAGTTAATATCTTAATATTTTCTATGTTAACCGAGTGACAGTAGAATGTCTGTACATTAACTGAGCAACAGTGATAAATTTGTTTAAGACATCTAAGGGACTTAGATTTGTTATTGTGGTAACTGATTCACCCCTCCCCTCTCAGTTAATCAACTCATTTCAAACAATTGGTATCAGAGCACCAAGTGCTTATAGGGAAGGTTTCAAGGCCTAAGCTAAAGATCAGAGATGTCTTATGGAAGGGAGATCCCCAAGCTTAACAAAGACAATTTTGTTGCATGGCAAGACTTGATGAGGCTACATCTATCTACTATTGGAGATACTGGTTTACAATTCTTGGACCATAGAGATGTGGAACCACCGAGACTTTTGATTATGGATCAGATGATAGACATGAAGCATCATAACATAATGTTTATTGATATAGCCTTTGCACTTAGCTATTCTGAATTAAAATATAAAAATATAAAATATACAATATTGTATCAGTAAAATTATTAAAAAAATTCTAATTTCTAAATAAAATATAAAATTTTAGAAGTATCTAAAAATATAATATGGAGGGAAAAACTGCAAATTCACCTAAAATGAAATAAAACAACATATATTATAAATTTATAATAAGTAGTTCTCACTAAACCACCCTCGCGACATGCTTCTATCCATTTTCACTGGACATTTTGCGTATCTCATATTCAAGACATTTGTTTAGAATATTGATATTTATAATAAAGAAACCATGTTCGTCAAGGTTTGTCAGGTGCGAATCATATAAAAAAATGTATTTATAGTAATTTAAAATGTTACAGATTCTTACAAAATCTCAACTAGAAGATTTTCATCAGGGTAAAAACACTTATTTGGTCACAAAGGATGAGTGAGACAATAAAAATTGAATTTGATGGGCTCTTTCACATTTTTGTTGGCTACAGTGCTTGAAATTTGTGTACTTCAATGTAATCTTCAGAAATTCACTTGCACAGGCACATCCACGTTTCAAATATTGGGCTCTCAGATAATACTATAGTGATTCATGGGATAAGAATAATCTAAATCTGGAAAATGTTATAAAACACATGTGTGTATATATATGTATGTATATATGTATATATACACATTTATACACATGTGTATATATGCATGTGTGTATATATATGTGTATATATACACATACACACACACATATATATATATATATATATGTGTGTGTGTGTATACACACACATATGTTTATATATATATATACACATGTGTGTATATATATACACATATACACACTTTTTGTATATATACGCATATATGCACACACACACACATATCATGTCACTGATCTGATGAGATATTAAATTTGCTTTTGTGAAAATTGGAATTGGAATTCAAAATTTCAATTCCACCTATTTAGGTTGAAGATTGATATGCCCATTTGAGGGCAAAATTGAAATTTCATAATTCCAATTCCATTTTTATTCAAGGACCCAAACATGGAATTTGGCATTATCCATAATTAGATCATGCCAATTTCAGTCTAATCCCAGCCCCCAAACAGGCCTAATAATTTTGGCACAAAATTCACACCACTTAAGGCAATGCTTTAAATTAGTGGCTAGAAAACAATTGTGTGTATGTATATACACATATGTGTGTCTATATATACACATATATGTGTGTGTGTGTGTATATATATACATATATATATATATATATAAATATAAATATACATATATATATATGTATATACATATATATATATATGTATATACATATATATATATATACATATACATGTTGGAAACACTGAGAGGGGGGTGAATCAGTGTTTAGCTAATACATATATATATACATATATTGTGTGTATATATATATATACATATATATATATATATGTATATGTGTATATATATATATGTATATGTATATATATATATATATATGTATATGTATATGTATATATATAGATATATGTATATATATATACATATACATGTTGGAAACACTGAGAGGGGGGGTGAATTAGTGTTTAGCTAATTATTCAAATTTAGCAACTTAAACATAAATCAAATATATATCCAATAAAGCTTAACACAAGAACACATAACACTTGATATGATTACGGGGAAACCTTGATTAGAGGAAAACCTCGGTGGGAATTAGTACCCTCAAATATTTTACTAGTATAATGAACCTGTTAAAGTTCCTTTGCCCTGTTAGAAGTTGTCTTTACAATGCGAGTACAATGACCTGGTTAAGGGTCTGACCCTGTTAGGAATCTTTTACAAACAACCCTGTTAGGGGTGAGGACTCACTGTCCAAGAGCTCACTGCTCATAGAGAAAGAAGGCTACAACCTCCTGAGAATAGATATGCACTATATCCAAAGGTGAACTGATGTATGTGACATAGATGTCTGATCAGTTCCAGTTGTGCGCTTATGCTTTTAACTTCTTTAAGGGCTCTATCTTATATTGATATCTTCATACTGCTCTGCTATACATCTTCTCTGACTATTTCGATGACACTTGAAATATATTTTTGCATTACATATATATATATATATATCTTTATGCCTGAATAGACGCGACTATAAACAAGACCTTAGTCGGCCCAAAAAAAATATTCACAACACTTCCAAACAAATTGGCTTAAGCGTGTTTACAACAATGTTTAATATATGATTACAAACTTATTACAATAGGTGCTTAGCCTTTACATAACAAAAGATTATACATTAATCAAAATCATGAAGTTGGCTTCATACTCTATATTCTGAACTGTTAGTGTACTTGTTCTTTCTGTTACTTGTCTATACTGCCATTCTATACTATCCATCTATAGGGTAAGCATAATAACATACCATAGAGCTTAAGTATAAATGCGCATATCCTGATGTGGTCATACGCACATGCACTGATGCCCTGATCGACTGCAAGTCACTATTCTATTCTATCTTCTACACTTAGTCAATTTTCACTTCATAGTTTACTGTCAAACCTTCATATGACTTTGTTGCCATAATGACAACACAAAATAAACCATATACTCCCTGGGAGTCAACTTGCCAACAATCTCCCCCTTTGTCATTAATGACAACAAAGGAATGTGGCCAAGTTACTCAAAATTGACTAACACAAAAACTGTATATCATTATACTTTATAATATATACTACTCCCCATATATACACATATTCCTTGTATATTACTCCCCCTTTGACATTAATGACAAAGGTGTCAAAATTGTAAGTCTCTAGAGACTTACTCCATATATACATCTAGATATACAACCTGAAGATTCTTTATCTCTTGCTTCCAAAATGCCTTCATTGCATCTACTGTCTGGAGATGGGCGCATAGAGAATAAGTGAGCTTCCCCATCTTAATCAGGTCCATGTAGGGACCTTGATCATATGTGACAATAGTGGCATCAATCTGTTTGATGTTCTCATCCATAACTGCTAAGGAGGGTGCAAGTGTATTTCTCAACTGAGTCTATCGGGTCCTTATCTTATTGATCTCCATTTTAGCTTTTTCTATCTTGTCCAGTTGACCTTGATAGATAATATTGTAGATGTTCATGTCTTGTGTGGATGTTTCAACTGATTTCCTAATACTGTCAACCAAGATATCTACCTCCTCTATCTTCTTGATATGTTCAAAGGTGAATTTCACCCTATCCATTCAATTGGCTATTACATTTCTGCCTTTAGCTGCCAACTCTTTCAACATAAACTGACCAATCTTTAGTGACTTTAAATATAAGGAAAAATTCTATACTAGTTCATTCAACCTTTCCTTTTTGTATTCATCTTCTGCAATTCTAGTAGCTGAGTCTACTAAGTTTGTAAAATGTGCTTTGAAGCTTGTTAGTATACTGTCTACATCACTAACTAACTAAATTTTTTCTACTTTCTTGTCCACATGTACTAGGTCATTTAGAATGTTTACTAATTCCAAGAAGAGAGGGTTTCTCATAACCTATTTAGAGGTGTTCATAAGTGTTAGATATAAAAAGTTGAGGATAAAAGCTCTTGTTTATATGCCTCGCCTACTTTCATTTATATGCCCTCAGCTTTGGTGAGAATTACTTCTTGTGTTTCTCCATCATCTCATCTATCTCTACCTTCTTTGATTCAGGTGGCATTAGAGAAACAAGTACTCTTTCTTTCATCGCTTTCTCATTCTTCAATGCAAATGTCCAACAGGAGGATAATCTATCCAAGAGTTCCCTTGGTACATAACTTCCTTCAAATTGCATTGGTACATATTTGAAGTTATATATTTTAGCTATCATGGCTTTCTCAATTTTATTTTGATCTTCTTGATTTTGTTTCTGCCATTTTCTAATGTGTGGATCTGTTATAGATCTAGAATTTTCAAAATAAATACAAATGTCATTAATAGTTTCAGGTTCTTTTACCTTGACATTTTCTTCCTCTAAGACTTCATCTTTCTCGGTGTCTTCTATGTCCTCTCGGGTTCTAATGAATTTCCTTCCTTTCTTTTTTCTTCCCTCTTTTTGGTGCAGGAGCTTTCCTCTTGTAAGTCTTGACCCTTCCTTTCTTTAGGGGTGAAGAAGTAGATTCTTTGGATGTTTGTCTTCTAGTCCTTGAAGCAACTGTTGTTTGTGGTTTCTTAGATGGTGGAGGGGGTGGCGAATCTAACTCTGTTTCCTCAGAGTCATTCTTTTCTTCATCTTTACCGACATACAACTGTTCTTCGGTTTCCTCCTCTTGTTCAACTTCTTCATCTTGCTCAGCTTCTTCCTCGGTTATTGACAGAATCTTCTTGAGATTCTTCACCATCTTATCCTTATTTTTGATTATCTTGTTGACAACTAGGCCTAATTTAATTCATGTCTTGGCCTCTTCATATGTGCCAAACCTTGGTTTCTTTTTTTCCAGTGGTTCATTTATTAAGGCATCAATTGCCTTTGTTGCAAGATCAATGTTTATCTCATATTCCAATGGTTGTAACCATGCTTTCCTTGCTATAGTAGGTTTGATGTAAGTATTATCTGTGTCAACCATGAAGCATATCTCATCCTTATATTATTCAATGAGTTTCTCAGGGATTCTTACCCTCTTTTTCATTCGGTCTTTGAATAAATTGAATTATTCATCCATGACGGTTTCAAAGTTATCTCCCAGTGCAGCTATGTGCTCATTGATTTGCATGGTGACCGGTTTGGTGTTGTCCCATTTCACATCTCCTACCAATGGGAGATTTTCTTGAAAATAGAAGAAGATACACATTATTAGTGAGCCAAACTTACAGGTGTTTGATTTTGCATTCTTGATTGTCTTTAGGTTGTCCTTCAACTGATTCAGGAGTAGCTTGGATAAGTCCAACTGTGTACCCTTCTTCACAATTTTGTAGGCCGTGTCTTCTGCACCTAATGCTATGTTATTTAATCTATTTTCCTGGAAGAATTTTTATCCCAAAACACATGCACCAGACTTGATATCATCATCGGTTATTGTTGTTACCTTCAATCCTCAGCCATCCCATTTGGCTCCTATCATCTTTTTGGTTTCTGCCTTCGATGGATAATTAAGTGCCTTTACTTTATTGGTTACATGGTAACTGGTGACCTCATGGATGACATCTTGGGTTATTGCCTTCAATTCATCCAACCATAACTTATTGTTATACATTCTGCTCAATACTAACTGAATCCAATCAGCTTTGAAGACCTTTCAAAACATTAGGGCATTGGTGAGCCCTTTCACCTCAATGTGTTTGTACTCTTCCTTAATTGTTCCATCATCATTACAAAGATTCTTGTAAGCTTCTTCTACTTTTGATGTTCCAATCTCTACAACCTTGCAGTGTATGAAGGATCGAACATCTTCAACCAGCAAAACCATAGCTGGAATGCATGAAAATGTACCAACATCATCAGGTTGTGAGGAAACCTCTAAATGGATCTTATAATTAGGTTCCCCATATGATGTGTTCTTGATGAGCTTGAACTCATCTTTCTTTGCATTCTTGGATTTTGTAGTTCATGAAGTCGATGTCATTTTTAGAAAATTAAGGCTTCTGCGTAATGTGTAAAAATAGAGTTGTCAGTCTTGAAGAACTTACCTTTTGTGCTTACAAAGATCTCTGAACTGCTTTGGAGTGCTAGAGGTCAAGTCATGATCACTCTGTAGCTTGGTTTCTTTCTTCTCAAAAATTTCCTTTTCTCGCTCTGCTCTGGGTGTCGTGATAAATGAGTCATTTCGATGCCCTATTTATAGTCGTTTCCCTAAACCGCATGCCATAAATGATTACCAACTCCTCTGTGTGTAAAGACTGAGTTCATCGGTGACTTTACTTCCATCGGTGACACTTACAACATTTTTGGAGCTGTTGTGGTTCACTTTTCTTTTACCGACAGGTTTTGCAATCACTGACAACTTTGTTCATGTGCTTGTTTACCGATGAGGATCGGTCTATAATAGCAATTATTTTCTTTTTAACCGACACTTCTCGGTAAATGTAGGCAATCTTAACTTTGAGTATATACCGATGATTTTTGGTATGTATGCCCAAAAGCATAGTTATCACATATCTCAACAAGTACAACCATGATGCATCTTTCTTATGCTAATTTGGAATTATAACAACATATTATAGAATTGATGTAAAGTAATAACTTGGCGTAATGTAGTTGCACACTTACTTGTTCTCTTTAGGTGGGGTTGGTGATGTCACCAGATCCATTGGATGGGGTGTCACCATTTGCATTGCTCGTTCCATCTTTATCATTTCTTGAATATTTTCTCCACATTTTTCCCTTTCCCTCTGGATATCCTCAATGGTGTTTCCATTGGGATATGTTCTTGTCTCTGTCATTTGTTCTCTGCAGTCTTTCTTGAGATGACCAACTTTATGACAGTGTAATCATGCCATTCTGGGGTTAGTCCAACCTCTAGACTTTCTAGTCTATTGTGTCATATAGTTTCCAAAAACGTGACCATATCTTCCACATGCTATACAATTTGTCCAAGTATTGTAGTCCCATACATATGATTACCGATTTTCTTTGGGTGATAGGGAGTTTCTTGACCTTTAGGCTTCCATGCTTGTGTTTTCTTTTTCCAGCATTCAATATTTGTGTGCCCATTCATTTTGCATGTAGGATAGTATTTGTCCATATAGGTTTCCTTCTTTGGTTGTTTCATCTTAGACTTACATTCATATGCTTTATGACCTTTGTTTTTACACTTATAACAAAATCCTATGAATGAAGATGTAGATTTAGGAATACCTTTCATTTTGCCTCTGCATACATTTAATGTATGGCCTTGATTTCCACACTGATTTTATGTAAGCTTTCTTGGTCTTAGATTTTCATAGACATTCCTTGGATTGGATTGATTTGGTGATTCTCCATTTTCGGTAAAGCCTAGACTGATGTTGTTGTTTTTGACTCTTTTTGTCCATCAAGAAAATCATCCATTCTTTTATTGATTTCTTCAGCCTTTTTGATAATTTCATTATGTTGTTGTTGTATTCTTAATTCATGCTTTAAATTTTCATTGTCATCCCTCATTTCACTGATAGATTCTATTCTTTCAATGAGTTTAACATTTATTCTGTTTGCCTCTTGACTCATAAGAATAATGTGATTTGTTATCTCATGGTGATGCTTTGTAAGTCTCTGTATTTCAGTCTCCTTTTCTTGTAGCTTTTCTATGATCTTTCTTCTATCATCAATTGCTAGTGTTATTTCTTGTTCATCCTATCTAGCATTGTTCATGACATCAATCATTCTTACCATCTGTGTCTCTTGACTGATTTGTAGAGATTTAACTTGTCAACAACCCGATGTAGATTGATTTAAGTTAGGCTTGTGATGCTTTCTCTTGATGTATCTGATGCTTTTCTTGTAGTTGATCTTGAAGACTCAAAGAAGTCTGGTATCTCTTCCTCATGATAATCTGTCTCATTATAGCGAGATTCCATATTATTTCTTTCATCCAGCAACTGTCTCATACTGATTCTAGCTTCTTTATACTGTTCATAGAACATCTGAATTTCAAGCTTTTTATTCTCAATATTTTTATCAAGTTTGTACTTCTCCATTGTATGATCTTTTCTCTCAATCCTTTAAGCTTTCCAAGAAGAGACTTAGCTCTGATACCAATTGTTGGGATTAATGGGAAGTAGTACTGAGAGGGGAAGGGTGAATTAGTACCTCTAAAATTTTTAACACTTTTCACCTTTCTTCATTAGCAATCAATCTTTATTGTATTACCGACCAAATCTGATATTCTTTCTTATGTATGCAGTATTAATTCATAAACTTAAATATATGAAAAATTCATAGAAACATTTATGAAAGTAATAGACTCATAACACAAGATATGATATCGCAGAAAACTCTTGTTAGGAAGTAATAACTGCGGTGGGGATGGCACCCACAAAAATTCACTATCTGCAGATTGGAAAGGGCCGGTTAAGGCTTACAATTTGATCACTTCTGATGATCTACCCTATTAGGAGTATCAATGGAGACTTTTTAAATTCTACTCTATTAAGAGCTTTAGCAACACTGTTAAGTGTGCACTCAGTTAATAAATTTGATATTGGACTATTAAATCCACCTTCCTTGAAAGGATTTTTACACTTTGCTCCACTTGTTAGAATGATAGAAAATTACAAATTGACCTGGTAAATGCAATATCCTATTGCTGATATAGATCCAATTTAGTTTACATGAAAACTATTATCACCTAAAAGTGATTGATTAATACCTCTGATTATCGGTTTCCTCTGTTCTTGGTTCTGCTAACCAAATCCTTATTTGTGTTGTTCTTGTTCTTGAAACTCTCAATTCAATCCATAGATGTGTTCATTATATTCTCCTCTCTATTTTCTCTAATCACACACATTCATAATGAATGATTGCATCATCTATTTATAGATGGATTGACTTCATTGAGTTTTGATAAAAAC
Organism: Thuja plicata; assembly: GCA_018584345.1. Taxonomy (NCBI): domain Eukaryota; kingdom Viridiplantae; phylum Streptophyta; class Pinopsida; order Cupressales; family Cupressaceae; genus Thuja; species Thuja plicata. Next base: position 178,483 of record MU217241.1, on the reverse strand, counting down.
AATGTTAACTCTAAGATTAGGTTTACAACTTATACCTTGATCTCCTAGTCTATGTGTTTTAAATTAGTTAGACTAATTAAAACACTTACATTAATGTTTCTTGTCCCTAAAGAAATGTATTTAAAAATAATTAAATATCCTATAAATAGAATACACTTTCTTTATCTGACGTGGAAGTCAGACCCACTTTTTGCAGGCTGCAATTGACTTTTAGTTCTGTCTATTGGTCATGCTTGACTGTCCTTCAGTTTTGTCTGTCGGTTGCATTCTATCTATCTTGTTAGTCTACATTGTAACTTACATTTCAGGTTCCTCTGTCGAGTTCCACTTTATCTTTCTGCTTTGTGATATTTGGTTTACACACTAACTTGTGTCATCAGTTCTCTCTGTACTTTGTCATTTTTGTGATCTCTTAATCTGATCTTCAGTTTTCTCTTTCCTGACTTTCGGTGTAGGCATTACCAAAAGTGTTGTTTGTATACTAATGGAAAATTAATGTCATCAATAAAGTCACTACCATATTTAGAGGTCTTTGGTGTAGGAGAACCTAGGTGGGCTAAGTGTGCAATGTAACTGAGGACTTCTTTTGATGTTCTGGCTTGTAGTGGTTTTAGCCAGACCACTAGGTTAATAAAGGAACATGTAGTTCCTAGTGTGTAGGGTGTAAAGTGTGAGGAAGCCTAATTAGGTCCTTAGTGACCTTTGAGTCCAATCTAGGTCTATTAGGGTGTTTTATGATTTTAGTTCCAATTGTGTCCAAGCAAGGGACTAAAGGTCCTATTTCATTTTTATACACCATATTTAGTGATTTGGGAAAGATTGGACACCTTTTGACCAAGTTTCGATAGCGTATCCAAAAAGTTGCAAAAGTTGTCAATGTTGTCATTGAAAACATTGACAACATTTGTTGCAAGAATGCAACTTCGAAGGAATTAGTTCCTTAATTGTCTGAAACTAGTTTTTTGGTGCCTTGGTCAACTATATGAGGCTATCCTTGAGCATTTTCAAGGGTTGGCAAGTTCATGTCAGAGTGTGTACGGACTAGACCTAATTGAAGAATAGTTACAATTTTTGTGTTTTGAGAGGATTTGATATTGTAATGGATTGAATCTACTATTGTGAGAATTGTTTTTGGTAATGTAGATTTTTCTAAGACTTTGTGTGGTGGTAGTTTGTAAATTTGAATAGTTTTAATTGCTTGAAGAAAATCTTTTAGTTTATGTCATGTTTCTGGTTTGAATTGAGCACTTTATGAAAATGGGGTCATAGATCCATTTTCCATTGTGGAACTTGTACAGGCTCTTGGATTATGGAAGGTGACTCCATGTACATTATGTATAGTGAAGGAGGGGCACAAGAAAGTATGGAAGCTATTTTTAAGGTGATGCCCTAGGCAAGCCAGAGATGCATGGCTAGGGATCACCTACAGTTGCAGAGCATTTTGGAGGGATTGAAAGCATTCATTACTTCAATAAAGAATTGTGGGAAGGTATTATGTTGAGTGAAGGAACCCTAACTTGGAGGATAATTTTGGGTGAGTTATTTTTTAAGCCAAGAAAATCAATTTCTTGTGTAGACAGTGAAAATTCCTAAAAACCTAAATTTTAGGCATGTTTGTAGGAGGTACTATACGGACACCTCTGGGAGACAAGACCTAGAAAATCCTTAGGTTCTTGATAAAGGGTATCAGAATATGGTATTAGTTTTCTAACTTGTTAAGATTTTGTATAATTTATTGCAGAAAAGGATCCTAAGTAGGCCTAATGCTAGTAGCCATCTTGTGGGTGTAATTGACTTGGAAATTGGAACTCGTTTGGGGTTTCAATCCAAGAGTAGTTTTTGGACATTGAAATTGGTCCCATAGACTATCTTGAAGACTACCTTTCCACATGTAAGAGTTTGGGATCCATTTGGATCAGTTTGTGCAAATGGAGCAAGAAGGACCATTTGAAGCCTAGGAGAGAGCATGGTGAGTGTGGATTCTACATTATTGGTGTTCACAAGTTTAAAGGGTTAGGATATTGTGAGAAGAATCCTAAGGTGGATTTGGTTAGTTGAAGAACCCTAATAGGTCAATAGAGTGGCCTAGGAGACCCTAGAGGAGACTAGGGAGAAGTAAGACTAGTGTTACATCAGAGTGGTATTAGAGAAAGTTGAGAAACTTGGGAAGTTGGTGTATGTCTGCAACTACTAGAGAATTAGTAGGAGAGTCAAAGATGGTGACAAATGCAGAATTAGCTAAGGAAGTTGATGATAAAAAGGAGAGGAACCGAATCCTTGAGGAAGCCTTACAAGGCATGAGGTTAAGACTAGAGGAAGTGGAAAATGAAGCAGCTAGAAGAAGAGAGGGAGTGGAAAGCAGTGATAGGGGAAAGAGGGTTGCTGAGAAAGACATCATTCCCAAACCAGACCCTATCTTGAATGAAGATCCATTCTTGAAGGCCATCAAATCATTAGGTAGAAAATCACTTGAAGGAATCCCTTTGCTTAGTAGCAAGATGGATATTGAAGCAGTTATGGACTGGATAGAGGGAATGGAGAACCATTTCGAATGTGAGGGTGTGACTGAAGCCCAAATGCTTAAGGTGGAAAATTCTAGACTCAGAGGGTTAGTTTTGACTTGGTGGAAATACCTTCAGGATGAGAGGGTAAGAATGGGGAAGCAACTGATAGCAAGTTGGAATGCCACGGTGACCAAGTTGAAGGAGAATTATCTCCTGGAGGATTATGAAATCCAAATCCATAGAAAGAGACAAAAATTGAAACAAAAAGACCTAGATGTGTCCTCATACACTAAGAAATTCTAAAGATTGTGTCTAAGGTCTAAATTGCAAGAAGAGGATTCAATCAAAGTGGCTAGATACTTGGGTGGATTGAAGTAGAACATCCAAGAGGAGATTAGCCTATGGACACCAACTACAATATAGAAGTGTCATCAGTTAGCCATAAGAGTGGAGGAGAAGAAAAAGAAGAAGGGTGAATCTATTTTCAAGAACAACAGAGGTAGGGGAAGAGACCAAAGGGGTCAAAGACAAGGAGCTACCAAGGCAGAGGTAGTGAGAAAAGGTCACAAGGGGAGAAAAAGTTGACAAAGCAACAGACTAAAAGTAGTTCAGGAGGAGGTTATAACTGAGGAAGGGCTAATCATGGTGGTCCTAATAGAGGAAGAGGAGGTAGGAGTAGTTCTTACATTGCAACCATGAAGTTTTATTATTGTGGGCAATTAGGTCATTCAGCCTATTGATGTATTGACAAACCTTTGTAGCAAACAGTGAATAAAGGGTAGCATCTGCCCATGAGGACACTTCAAGTTTCAAAGCACCTAAGATTGACCATCTAGATTTAGAGATGGCTGAGAACTCGATGTTCAGGAGAGTATTGATAAGACAACCAATCAAGGATGAGCCCAAACATAGGAGGGAAAAATTCTTGGTAAGGTTTGTAAAGTGATTGTGGACTTTGGATCCACAGATAATATCATCTCAGAGGAGGTAGTAGTGAAACTCAAGCTAGCCAAGATACCCCATGTGAATCCTTATGAAGTGACATGGCTCAACAAAGGCCAAAGTGTATTGATCAATGAGAAAACATGGGTTGAGTTTTCAATAGCAGGATACAAGGATAGACTACTTTGTGACATCCTACCAATGGATGCTTGTCATTTGCTACTAGGAAGGCCTTGGAAATTTGATGATGGGGAATTTTATGATGGGAAGGAGAATTCCATCACCTTTAAGAAAGGAGGGAAGACTTTCAATATTTAGTCTTTACTAGAAGATGAAGAACCACAGTCAAGGACTCCTACTGTCATGTTGTGTAGTGGGAAGCAGTTTGTGAAAGATGTCAAGGATGATGAGAGTGAAGGGTATGCCATTGTGCTAAGACCCAAGGAGGATGAAAAACCAGTGAAGGAGCCATTACCAACATAGGTGCAAGAATTTATTGTGAAGTACAAAGACATAGTATGTACCTAAGAGGGTAATAAGTCACCAAATAGACTTTGTGCCATGGGCATCTCTGCCCAATAAAGTAGCATACAAGCTTACTCCTGATCAGAACTTGGAGGTAGCTAGACAAGTATAGGAACTCTTGGATCAAGGCTTGATCAAGAAGAGTATTAGCCCTTGTGTAGTCCCGGTTGTGTTAGCATCCAAGAAGGGAAGAAAATTGAGACTTTGCACAGATTCAAGGGCCATAAATAGGATCACAATAAGGTATAGGTTCCATATACCTAGGATAGAGGATCTCATGGATTGTCTTGGAGGGGAAATGTACTTTACCAAGTCGGAATTGAAGAGTGGATATCACCAAATCAGGGTGAAAGAAGGGGATGAATGGAAAATGACATTCAAGACCACAGATGGGTTATATGAATGGCTTGTTATGCCATTTTGTCTCTCAAATGTTCAGAGAAAATTCATGAGGCTCATGAATAAAGTGCTCAAGGACTTCACTAAGAAGTTTGTAGTTGTATATCTTGATGATATACTAATATTTAGTAAGACAAACGAGGAGCATATCAGACATGTAGAAGCAGTATTGAAGAGATTGCATGAAGAAAAATTGGCTATCAACCTTGAAAAATGTGAGTTCTTCAAACAAGAACTAGTGTATTTTGGTTTTGTAGTGTCCAAAGGGTCTTTGAAGATGTACCAAGACAAGGTTTCTGCTATCCTAAACTGGCCTCCACCTACCACAGCCACTGAGGTAAGAATTTTTCATGGCTTATCTCAGTTTTACAAAACTTTTATCAAAAATTTTAGTGGGATTTGTGCTCCTTTATTAGATACTATTAAAGAGGGGGTCAAAGATAAGTTTAGATGGACTGTGGAAGCAGATAAATCCTTTGATTTGTTGAAGAAACAAATAGCTACTCAACCAATCCTCCAATTACCAAGCTTTGAGAAATTGTTCGCCATTGAGTGTGATGCTAGTGGAATAGTAGTAGGGGGTGTATTGAGTCAAGAAGGTAGGCCAATTTCCTTCTTTAGTGAGAAATTGAATGAGGATAAGAATAAATACTCTTCTTATGACCTAGAACTATATGCTTTAGTTCAGTCCCTTAGAAAATGGAGGCACTATCTGTTGCCTAAATATTTTGTGGTATTTATTGATAATAAAGCTCTTAGCTACATAAATACTCAGGAGAAACTAAGAAATAGGCACTTGAAATGGGTGGAGTATTTACAAGCATTTACCTTTACTATAAAATCGAAGAAGGGACATCTCAATAAGGTTGTAGATGCTTTAAGCCAGAGGCTACTTATAGTCCAAGAAGTCCAACTAAATAGCATTGGCATTGATAGTTTCAGAGACTTATACAAGGCAAATGAGGAATTTAGGGAAGCTTATAATGTATGTGTTGAGTTTCAAAACCATTTTCATAGCAAGTTATCAGAGTTTTCTTTACAAATTGGACTATTATTTAGGGGTAATCAGTTATGTGTGCCAAGAGGCTCTATGAGGATGAATCTCATATAGGAGAAACATAATGGATCTTTAAGTGGTCATTTTCATATGAACAAGACCTTAGAGCTTGTGCAAAGGTTCTACCATTGGCCAAAGTTGGTGAAATATGTCACCAAATATGTGGAGCAGTGTGTTGTTTGCATGAAGGCAAAAGGAGGAATGAGCAATGTAGGGTTGTATGAGCCCTTACCAGTCCCTAACCAGCCATGGGAGTGTGTGGGTATGGATTTTATTGTAAGCCTACCCAAAACCAAGCAGGGGCATGATATCATTTATGTAGTTGTTGATAGATTTAGTAAAATGGGGCATTTCATTCCATGTAAGACTACTAATGATGATATCCACATAGCCTATTTGTTTTTTAAGGAGATTATGAGGATTCATGGTCTTCCTTTGAGCATAGTATCAGATAAGGATGTAAAATTTATGAGCCATTTTTGGAGGACATTATGGACTAGATTGGGTACCAATCTATCTTTTGGTTCAGCCTACAACCCTTAGAATGATGGAAAAAATGAGGTGGTAAATAGGGTGTTGGGTAACCTATTGAGGTTCCTAGCTAAGGAGTATGGGTAGACTTGGGATGTGGGCATTCCCTAAGCAGAATATGCTTACAATGACAGTGAAAAGAGAATGATAGGAAGAAGCCCATTTGAGATTGTTTATGGGATGCAACCTAGGGGTGTTTGTAAGATCAAGGATCTTGGAGGTATTGAGTATAAAAGTGGGCATGCTAAGGATTTCACCCATACCATGAAGGAGATACAAGAACAAGTCAAGAAGAAAATCCAAGACAGTCAACAAAAGTTGAAGCAAAAAGTTGATGAAAAGTGGAGAGATGTTTAGTTTGAGGTGGGTGACTATGTGATGGTTCACTTGAATAAATCAAGGCTATAGAAGGGTGTCCCTACAAAGCTTTAGATGAAAAGGGTGGGACCTTGCAAATTCCTAGCCAAATATGGGGCTAATGCCTATAAGATAGACTTACCATCAAACTTGAGTATATCTCTGGTGTTCAATGTGCAGGACTTAATCTAGTTCAGAGGGAAATTTGATTAGGTTAGTCAGGGAATGAGTGAGGATGTTGAGGCTACTATATTTCCTCCCAAACCACAGTTGGTAGCTGAGAAAGTTATAGACTCTTGGGTTAAGAAGACTACAAGACATAAAATCTACATGGGACACCTAATTCAGTGGAAGGACATACCAGAATCAGAGGCCTCATGGATTGCAGAGGTAGAATTCAAGAAGGTGGGCATTTTAGAGGATATACTATCCATAGGAGTGACATGTAGCTTTCCCTTGTGGGGGAGTATGGTGCAAGAGCACCTAGGTGGGCTAAGTGTGCAATGTAATGTAAGGCTTCTTTTTATGTTTTTTCTTGTAATGGCTCTAGCTAGACCACTAGGTTAATAAAGGAACATGTAGTTCCTAGTGTGTAGGGTGTAAAGTGTGAGGAAGCCTAATTAGGTCCTTAGTGACCTTTGAGTCCAAACTACGTCTATTAGGGTAGTTTATTATTTTAGTTCCAAATGTGGCCAAGAAAGGTACTAAAGGTCCTATTTCATGTTTATACACCATATTTAGTGATTTGGGAAAGATTTGACACCTTTTGACCAAGTTTGGATAGCCTATCCAAAAAGTTGCAAAAGTTGTCAATGTTGTCATTGACAACATTGACAACATTTGTTGCAAGAATGAAACTTCGAAGGAATTAGTTCCTTAATTGTCTAAAACTAGTTTTTTTGTGCCTTGGTCAACTATATGAGGCTATCCTTGGCTATTTGAAAGGGTTGGAAAGTTCATGTCAGATTGTATATAGTCTGTGTCACTACAACATTTGGGGTCAAATTTCAACGCTAATTTGCGACGACACTACCATTTGTGTGTGATTTTTGTATTTTTTTTCCAAGTGCCCCCAATGTTGTCATAATATAAAAAATTCCATCATAATTGTGACACCCTCTTGATTATAAACAAAAAAGAAAATAAAAAGAAAGGCTCATTTGTGATCGAGCTGTACATGCCAGCGGAAGAGGGCCCTAATTAGTAAACTATACCATTGTGCAAAGAGGTCTCTTTTTGTATTGAATCTAGTAGTCACAAATGAAGAATCCAACAGCTCATTCATCGCTGGTTAGCACTAGTGTTACCCCCAGGTTTGCAATTTAGTTGGTTTCCTTCACGTTTAGGGTATAACAAATTGTAATTTTTAAATTTTTGATGTTCAAATTATTTTATTTGTTGTAGCAACATATTGAAAATTCTTTTTTTTTATTCTATCAGTGACTTCAAGTATAAGATCAACAAGCCACCGCATACTCGCCATTTGAGGTATGTCTTATTTTTTAGCCTTTGGTTAAGAGAATATTACATGACTAGAGGTGTATACCCTAAGATGGTCTGATTGATATTAGTCAATATGATGAGCATATTACGAATTTTTCATCCAAGGACCTAATGAGAACATACGCAGTGATTTCATCAGAGGTAGGGATCCCTTTAGTTGATATTAGTCAATATGATGATCACCTACGTTAAGATTTAGAAAGATGTATAGGTGAGTCACAATATTTTGATTATTTGGCCAGCATTGCAAAACCTAACCTATCTACTAATCATTTTATTATTGAACATGTTGAGTAACCATGCATGTCCATATCTCATCTCTTTCCAAGTCAATATCATAATTCTATCCCTGAGCAACATGAGAAATTTGGTGTTTGATATCTTTATCATTACTATGACTTGTGAGGCAACATCAAAGTGTGTGTCTCTTATACGACTCAGTAAGATTTCTTCTTACCCTATTAAAGATCTCATTATTTCTCACTTTCCAAATGTACCATAAATATTCAGTAGTAAAAGAAATCCAAAATAATTTATGTGTATTTTTCATGCCTCCAACTTAGCCAAAACAATCTCAATACAAATATTGTTATAATTGTTACTCCAAACATGGAATTCATTACAAATCATATAGCAAGTATCTTTAGAAAAGAGACAATAAAAAAAATGTGTCTAATGATATTAGTTTTCCTGCATATAGAGCACAAATAAGAATTAAAACCATGCATTTATATAGCATCCTTTCGAGGATCATTAACCACCTGAAACAAGTCTTTTTAGTTTCCAAAATGTTAGTCCATAATATTAAAATTTTAGTTTCTAAAAGTGTTTTTGTAATATTATATTCTCAACATTAGTATTCCAAGATCTATTAGTGTGCTCAAATATAATAAAGTTGTTAGAAAGAGTTTTGTATATATCTTTAGCTTTAGTTTTGCACAAAAGGGATCCATCAATCCATTTTCAAGTCCTTGAAATGTTTCTATTCCCCAACATAGGTGATAGGAAAGTTAAAATCCATACAAGCTTAGTATAAGTCCTCCAATTTGATTGAGGCATATGGTACCTCATGCAAAGAGTAGCCCAATCCAATTGCTGACCATTACATAAGATATATTTAAAGCATTTGATGCCAAGTGAGGGCTGCTTTTTGGTTAGAGAAGCCTTATAATAGTGCAATTTTCTTTCCCTTATGTTCCAAGTTCCACCAGATAGAATTTGGTCCATAAACATTTCTCTTATCTATTAGAAAGAAAAATTTAGTAATTTATCTTTAAGGCCCATGCCTTAGACTCTAGAATACATTGGGTCATATGCAGATAACTACCTGCCTACAAGTAAGGAGGTCACTGAGTGACATGTTAATCCATTGTTTGGCACTTTTTGGGACTACCAAAGAGATTATTGTTGATTGAACCCTTCCATTGTTCAACCCCTTCAATAGCTCTGAAAAATCTACTTGACAACAAGATCTATCCCTTGCTTCCTCAAGTCCTTTAACCCCAGACCACCAAGTCTATTTTCCACATAGCACTAGTCCCATTTGACCAAGTGCTTCCTCTTCTTATCCTTACCATCCAATGACAAGAATGCTTTGAATTTTTTTCCAAATGTCATTGATTTGATAATTAAATACACATGAATAACTTCCAAGATGGAAAGTCAACAACCACCATTGGAGGGAAAATGGTTAGGATTTAGCTATCAATAATGATAGATTTCATAACTCAAAATAGATGACAATACAATGCTCAATAGCCCCATTTCTTCATCCAAGAATGTTGGAATTTCTTGGCCAATTATATGTGGCTGTTGTGGAGGACTTTAGGGAAAAGTAAAAGTTTGTTAGGGATATCAATAAGACTATATTGCTCTCATTTTGTTGAAGGAACAAATTTCATTCTTTGTAGATTAAAGTTCAACCGATATGAAGGAAATGAAAAAGATAGGAAAGACAGTGGTGACAAATGACCTTGATGCCAGAGAAGAAAAAGATTAATCAAGGGTTATGATTGTGTTTGAGAACACATTTTTGGCAAATGAAAAACTATGAAAAATTGATTAGTAATTTTGGAAGGATAAATTAGTGGGGTAGGAAATGAGAGAAATTAATGGGAATGCCGGGTGAGAAATTAGGGTAATTATGACACAAGAGGGAAAAGTAGGATGGAGAGAAATTAGGGGGTTGACATAAGTTAATAAATGAGAGGATTTTAATAATTAAATTTAAGGAAATTAACAAATTAATTAAAATAAATTAGTTAATTGTGGGAAAGAGGATAAAGAGGTTCAATAAATATAATTTATTTACCAAGACACGAGATCTTAGAACAAAGGGGTAAATTAATGGTTGGTTTCCCCTAAAGAGATTAATCAATCTGCATGATCGTTTAATGAGACAAGTGGTTAAGGGAAAATTGATAGGATATGATGCAATTAGAAGATGAACATTAGTGATTAATTAAATATTTTTTATTATTTAATTAATGAAGGAATGACACAATGGTGACAAATAATGAAAACCAAATGTGTGACATAAAGGAATAGTTATAACAGTGGCACGACAATTTTACAAGGTAACGCTAAGATGTTAAAACAGTGGCATCGTAAGTGTTGCCTATTTTTTAGCATCTATAGAAACAATATTGGAAGAAGGATAGAGAAAACATCACAAGAAATAATGAAAGGGAAATTGAAGAGAAAAACTTAGAAATCAAGAAATTGATGGTCAAAATTAAATAAATATGTGATATGAAAATTTAGCTCATGAGTTGTAGGCCACTCACTAGTATTTGTGCCTTATTTCTATGGGAAAAATTTCTACATATCTAGTTTAGTGAACTAATAAAATATATTCCCATTTGAGTAATTACACCAAGGTTGTTTCTTTTTTTTTACCTAAGGGCCACCGTTTATATTTAGGTTAAACTTTGCAAATTCTATTTGCATGATAAGTTCATTCCATACAACACCACTTTGAACCTACTGATGTTTCTAGGAGATGCTTAGATTAGAGAAATTGCATCATTGATTATAAATGAATATCAAATAGGTTCATTGCTACCAAAATACCATGAAAGGGAGAAGTTTATTCCCTTTAGAATTAGGGAAGAGGCACTGGGCAAATGAAATGTCAATGAAAAATAAGTAAGAATCAGTGGTAACAAGTACGAGTATGAAATATCTTCATTTGACTAGTGTTATGTCAACAAGAACAAAGTTCACTATGACAAGTATAGAGTTTATTGTGACAGGATCAAAATTCAAAATGAAAGGAATTTAGATATGTAGTGAATATTTTGACTACTTCCCAGTCTGTGACACTAACATAACAATCTATGATAGGAACAGATTAACTGTGATGACAAGAAGGTTAGACACAAATTCTTGAAAAATCAGAATTTTCATTGAATAGTTTGTAAATGAAAATTTATGTTTCTGACATCACAATGATAGGAAGTAAATATTGCAGCGACAGGAGCTTTTTGTATGACAACAAGAAACTCGAAAGAGATGACAACTAAAAAAAGATGAATCCACGACAGCAAAGATCTTTGTGTTTATGGTTGAGTTTAATGTCTTAACAAATAGTTATCACTTTTAAACAAAAATTAATTCTCATATCTTATCTTTGGAATCGATTTTTTCAAACTGATTATACACTTCTTTACTAATGGAGATTATTGTCGACCGGTAGTCTAAGATTTATAAGAAATATTTTATTATCTATCAAATTGTACATAAAATTATTTGTTTTTAAATAAGAAGAAGATCACTATTTGGAAGTTACAACTCACAGTTTGAATAATAGATTGAACTGACTTAACTAAGACATAATTAATTAGAAGTTCTAGGTCACATTTTTATAACAGACCCTGAAATCATCAATTTACTCTCAAACTCTCCAATTTTGGTGCTTTCAAATGCACCCTCCACCGTATGTGTTCACCAGACCTGTCATGGTTTCTTCTCACTTTCCCTGCATTAAAAAACACATAAACTACATAAGGTACATTCCAGGCATCTATTTCTCAGCTTATGTCGTTGGTTCTTCAATATTTTTACTTTATAACTTACAGACTAACTTCCTATCCTAGACTATGAAAATTAAATGTGAGT
>MU217241.1:128584-162998 GCA_018584345.1 Thuja plicata | reverse complement strand
CATATATATGCATAAATGTCATTAACAGAGGGCTATTGTAGATATTGAAACTTTTTTAGAATTTCATGTAGATATAACATTGGACATATTTTGATAAACTCATGAACTTTTTGTTGTTTATGACTTCATTATTATTTTCTATATGGTTATGGGAGTTCTTGAGAGTCAAACATTTGCTAATTATTTTGCAATTTAAAATCTGTCGAAATATAGACTAGAATTTATATGTTGTGCATGTTGTCTTCCTATATTAATCTAAAAATTGGCTATACTCATATTCTTCTTATGTCAGAGTCTTCCAAACATGATCAATTTAATGTTGTAAATCTTGACATAGAATTTACAAATGTTGTTAAATTTACAAAGTAACCTATTATTTATAAAACCTACCGTAACATGTCATTTTTTGTTTGATATATTTTGTCACAACTAAAGAGTTCTCACCATGAGAAAATATAGTGACCATTTGCTATCAAAACCATATGTTAACACCATTTATGTTAGCCTATTGTGTTAACATGTGTTAGTAATTTGCAAACAAACACAATAGGCTAACATACACGTTGTTAACATATTTTGTTAACTAAGGTGCAAATATTGTGTTGCATAGACACAACCCTCAAAGCTCGCGGGTCATCAAGCATTTGAAATGCAAATATGTAAACAATTGTAGACGAGGATCAGTAATAGGGTGCCAGGAATTGCTTAGATCCTTTGGATCTAACCCCATCTTTTCCTTCCTTGCAGGTTCTGGATCATACAGGAGCATACTGGATCAGAACACCGGGTCAACACTTCATTACTTTAGGCAATGTCTGGTACCTTCATTATTTATGTTCATCCACTTATGTATGTTTACAATTTTCATTAATGTTCATTAATTAGATATCAACTTGCTGATATGATTACAATATATGTGGTGAAATCGAAGAAAATATATGTACATTTATAAAACCTAAAGTTAAATTTGATGACATGTAACTGATTGAATGTTTGATAATGTTAAGTTGAAGTTGATGCAAAACATTAAATCAGTTAATGGTTTGTATTTTCATTGATGTCAACTTGATATCATCTGTATGATCATATACATAATGCCAAAAACTTCAGAGAATCAATGGAACAATGATTATGCTTTCATCAATGCATAAAATTCAAGTATTCACTAAGTGACAGACTACATTGACAGAGTGCACACCATCAGTAAAGACAGAGAAAAAGTCACAGTGATGCCCGATGAGAAGAAGACAGTGTTGCCCGACAAGAAGAATCACAGGATGCCCGATGAGATGAAAACAAAGTTGCCCGACGAGCAAGATCCAATGATACTTGAGGGATGGAGATCCCAAAGCTAACTGAAGTTACATCGATGGAACTGGCAGTTGTCATTGGCGACGAACTGCAGAATTGACCGACAGAACAGAGAGATCAGAAAATGACAAAATATCTAGCTGGCAAAGCTTAAGGATAGACTTAACTATTTGTTTTATTTGTTTTATTCAAACATAGTTAAGCAATTGATTTATACAGTTGGCAAGAAGATAACTACAAGATAAATTAGGAGTTAAAGCTATAAATCAAATTGGCTAGATTATTTTTCACACCAAGAATCAAGAATCAAGAATTAAGGAATATCATGTTTATATAAGAGACAAGCATAATTCATTTCCGTATGCACTCATATACATGGGGGAGTGAATTAAAAATAAGATGTTGAAGAGAAACTGGTGAAGGATAAACTTCATATAGTCCTGATCAATCAAGCTAAGGGAGAGCTAAAGAATTCTGCAGACACCGACGAACAGACAAGCACAACATCACAGATCAGAAAGTGTAAACAAAAAAGGAATTGAATTGATACATTGATCAGAGAGGTATTGTACACAAATAGATCTGAATATCTACAATTCAAAGTTGCATTAGAAACAGGTCATTATGTTTTAGTTTAACCATTGAATCATTAAGTCTCTTAACAGAGCAGGACTTAACCCTCTTCTATAATTAAGGTATATCCTAACAGATTACCAAAAAGTTTGATTCATGATAGTAGCAACAGTCTTTCCTAAAGCCTATTGACAGTCTAAGAAGGAGGCCAATTCAAGGATGGTAGCGTAGATGCCAGATACTAAGTGACAACCTATGTTTAAAAATCCTCTAACAAGGTCGCACTTAACCATGTGTTTGTAACCTTTAACAGGGTTGGCTCCTAACAGGGCTCACTTCAGAAGAGTGAAAATTTGGGGTACTAGTCCCAGTGGTTTTTTCCTTTAATAGGGTTTCCATGTTAAAATCCATGTGTTATGTGAGTATGGTTTATTACTTTATTGTTTTACATTTCACATATGCATTTCTGGATTGATTGGTATACTCTACATATTTACTGAGTATCGGTAAATGAGTCTTACTGCTTATCAGTAATCAAGGAGAATAAAGACAGACAAGGTAAACTGATAGACAGTTAATTATTTCAATTATTTTAAGGCATACATCTTGTAGGGACTTAATAATATAAGGTGTATTAATTGGTGGATTAAAGTTTAAAGGATAAATTTTTGAGGCCACTGATTCACCCCCCCCCCTCTCAATTATTAGTAATAATTAGTATTGGAGCTTGTGTTCTTAGAAGAAAGGTTTCAAGACCTAAGTAAAGATCACAAGATGAACAGACGAGATGTTCCCAAGTTGAACAAAGACAACTTTTCTTCATGGCAAAGCAGAATAAGACTTCACTTATCAGGTATTGGCAATGATATTACTCAATACTTAGATATTGAATATGTGTTGCCTATAGGACCATTGATGATAGATCAATTGAGAGTAAAGCATGAACATAATTGCATGGTTATAAAGCTTTCTGCCTCACTCTCTGATGCTGAATTTAAGGATGTCAAAGATTGCAAAAATGCAAAGACAATGTGGGATAAGCTAAAACTTGTACATGGAGGTGATACAAATGTTCTGAGAGCCAAGGCAGAAACCCTTAGAGGAAACTTTGATGATCTCAGAATGAAAGAAGGTGAAAACATCACTCAGTACAACACAAGAATAAAAGAAGTAGTCAATGCTATACGAGGCATTGGAGGTACACTTGAAGGAGGAGACAATGGTAAGTAAAATTTTAAGAACCTTATTGCCTATATATTCTATTAGTGCCTCTGCTATCCAAGAAATGAGAGCAGTAGAAAACAATACAGTCACTCTTGATATCCTGATTGGTAGATTGATTTGATTTGAGATGAATAATTTTGATAATAGTGTCCTACCAAGTTTAGAGTCTGCATTTAAGTCTTCTATGAGAATAAGCAAATCCGGTCAGAGACACTCATCTAGAAGAGACAGTAAAAGAAAAATTGAAGAAGAAGATCTAGATGAAATAGAATCACTCATGGAAAGAAGAATACAAAGAGGCAAAGGTAAATACAAAGCCAAGTTACCACTTGTATGTTTCAATTGTAAAGAGATTGGACACTTTGCTGCAAGATGTCCTAACAAAAGAAAAGAATAGAAGTGATAAAAAATCTTTTGAGAAGAAATATGACAGAGGTGATAACAAAGATTACAGAGGTTACCAACGATCAGAAAGAAATGATACCTGAGATTACAAGGATAAAAGAAAGAAGGCTAGCTATCTAGTTGCTTGCAAAGATGAAGATATTGACACCGAACTAGATGATGATATCGAGATAGTTTTTGTAACTGTGAAGGATGATTCAGATGAAGATGAAAGGTATGAAGAAACTGCACTCATATCTAAGATTAGTGAGAATGATATCTAGATTATAGATAGTAGCTGCACTCACCATATGACCAATGAAAAAGAAATTTTTAATACTTTTGAATACTATAAAGGTGGTATAGTAAGAATGGGAAATGATACAGCTTGTCAAATTGAAGGTAAAGGAATAGTAATGCTGAATAACCTGATTAAATGTGAAAATTATTATTGGGTAAAAGGATTGAATTATAATATGTTGAGTGTTTCTTAGCTGAATAATTCAGGTCACAGAGTAGAATTTGAGAATAAGAAGGCAAAGATCTTCAATGAATCAGGAAAACTGATTGGTACCATTGAACAAACCAAAGGTAATTTATTCTTATCTGAATGATACTAACCCCACTTGCCTAATGACTAGAAATGAAGATATATGGTTGTGGCACAATAGATTGTGTCAGGTGAATTTTGACAACATGATGAAAATAAGCAGGAAAAGAAGTGTAAGAGGCTTACCGATGATGACAAAGCCAGACAATATCATGTGCAAAAATTGTCAAAAAGGTAAAATGACAAAATCTAGTTTCAAAAGTAAAACCCATACATCTGATGACATTCTAGAAGTAGTTCATACTGATTTATGTGGATCAATGAGGAAAAAGAGCTATTATGGAGATAGATATTTTATTCTCTTTGTTGATGATTATTCTAGAATGATGACAGTCATGTTTCTAAAAGAAAAATCTGAAGCGTTCAAGATGTTTAAATGGTACAAGGCTATGGTAGAAAAATAGAGTGGTAAGGATCTAAAATGTTTAAGATCAGATAGAGGAGGAGAATTTATATCAGATGAATTTACTAATTTCTATAATGAGCATGGTATAGAAAGACAGGTTTCTGCACCAAGAACACCACAACAAAATGGGATTGTTGAAAGAAGGAACAAATCAATAATTGATTGTGCAAGAACACTGATGATAGAGAAGGACATCACCCAGATCTTCTGGAGGGAAGCTATTAGCACTATTGTCTATATACTTAATAGAGTACAATTGAGAAAGGACTCAAAGAAGAATCCTTATGAGCTATGATATGGTAAAACACCCAATGTAAGTTACTTCAAAATATTTGGCAGTCAATGTTATGTCTTAAAAGATAATAGAAATGGAAAGCTCGAGGCCAAAAGTGATGAAGGTATGTTTATGGGGTATTGTACCAAAAGCAAAGCTTTTAAATGTCTACTCAAGGCTTCTAACAAAATAGTTGAAAGTCAAATGTGAAGATTGATGAATTTGCAGAAAATAATGAACTTGAAAGCACAAAAGAACCATAATAATACAACAAGTTTGTATATTGTGAAGGACCCATAACTCTACCTGAGCAAAAATGCTTAAATCTAGAACAATAGAATGTTGCAACTGATAGTCAAAATGTTGTTACCGATAGTCAGGATAATGATCAAGATAATGTACAAGGTAATGAAGATCAAAATGATACACAAAGAGTTGTACCTATACTTGCAAGATATGTAAGAAGGAATCATCTAGAGGACCAGATCATAGGAGATAAGAAAGCTAGTACAAGAACAAGAAGTAAGTCTTTAAAGTCAAATTGCTTAATTTGTGAGTTTGAACCAAAATCTGTCAATGCTGCACTAGATAATGAAGAATGGATAAGTGCTATGAATGATGAGATTGAATAGATTGAGAAGAATAAGATATGCTCACTTGTGCCAAGACTAGATGACAAGAATGTCATCGATACAAAATGGATATTCAAGAACAAACTGAATGAGAATGGAGAAGTCACAAGGAACAAAGCAAGACTAGTATGCAAGGGGTATGCACAAGAGGAAGGTATAGAATATGGAGAAACCTTTGCACCCATTGCTAGGCTAGAAGGAGTAAAAATTCTACTTGCTTATGCTGCATAGAAAGGATTCAAAGTATATCAAATGGACGTCAAGTTAGCATTCCTAAATAGAATACTTGAAGAGGAGGTATACATTGAGCAACCAGAAGGGTTTGTGGATCCAGACAAGAGGAACATGGTAGGTAGACTTCACAAAGCCTTTTATGGATTGAAATAAGCTCCCAGAGCCTGGTATGAATGACTTCATTCCTATCTATTAAGTATTGGATTCATAAGGACTAGTGAAAATAGTAATCTTTATTTGAAAGAAGATACTAATGCTAACACTTTGATTGCTAAAATATTTGTTGATGACATCATATTTTGAGGCAATGATATGCTATGCAAATCATTCACTAATGAAATGAGCAAAGAATTTGAGATGTCTATGTTTGGAGAGATCAAGTTCTTTCTTGGTCTATAGATCATACAATAAAGTGAAGGTATTTTCATTACACAGTCCAAATACATCAAAGAAGTCCTGAAAATATTCAAAATGGAAGATTCTAAACCTGTTGGAACACCGATGGCTACTGGGTGCAAATTAACAAAGGA
Source organism: Thuja plicata (assembly GCA_018584345.1). Lineage (NCBI taxonomy): Eukaryota > Viridiplantae > Streptophyta > Pinopsida > Cupressales > Cupressaceae > Thuja > Thuja plicata. The sequence continues at coordinate 156,820 of MU217241.1, read as the reverse complement.
AGACAAGACAACTGACGTAAATCAGACTCTATACAGATCAATGATAGGAAAGCTCATGTATGTTGTACACACTAGATCAGATTTGCACATGCAGTAGGGGTTGTTGCTAGATTTTTTGCTAACCCCAGGGAATCACATATAACTACTGTGAAAATAATTCTAAGATATCTGAAGAATACTAAGGAATTTAGCTTACGGTATAAAAGAGAAGGCAAATTTGAACTAAAAGTGTTTGTCGACACTGATTGGGCTGGAAATCTTGATGACCGAAAGAGCACAACAGGAGGAGCATTCTTTATGGGTGACAGAATTGTCACATGGATTAGCAAGAAGCAAGGATGCATCTCTTAGTCTACTGCAGAAGTATAATATGTTGCTGCTATTGCAAACTGCTCAAATATTGCATGGATCAAACAATTGTTGGAAGGTATGCATATGAAGATCATAGAACTAGTAATTATCTATTGTGATAACACCATTGCAATAAATATTTCCAAGAATCCAGTCATGCATGCAAAGACTAAACACATTGCCATCAAGTATCACTATTTAAGAGAACAAATTCAAGAAAAAGAGGTCATACTTGAATATGTGCAATCAAAAGAACAAATGGCCAATATCTTCACCAAGCCATTGCCCAAGGATACATTTGAGTACCTGGGAAAAAGACTAGGGGTCAAACCCATGTCTACCAGTCAGTAAAAGGACTGAAGACTGCATCAACCATATATTTATCAAAATATCATTCATGATTGATGCAAGAATAAAATGAACTTCAAAGCTACATCTATATAAAAAAGGTATATATCAGAACCAAACACCAGAACATATTGTTAGATTGATGATGGATAAGGGAAACTCAAGGAATATATTATGGATAGAAGAAATTGTTTAACATAATGTCATATATTTAACAAATATTTGTTTGACATTGTTGTCAAAGGGAGAGAATGTATCCATATTATCATTAGAAACTATTCATTATCAGATTACTCCAAACAGGGAGAGATCATATCCTTAGGGAGAGAATTTGTATAAAAGTTGCAAATAAAAGATAACATCAAGAAGATGAAAAATCAAAAGAGAGAAATTGACACAAACAGAGGTCACAACACATTAGAAGCAGAAACAAAGAAAGCTGCAAGAATCAAATTTAAGCTAACACAGAGCTTACCGGCGGTCAAACATTTTTATCAGTCACCAAAACAAACTATATGGAAATTTAATGAATCTCAATAATTGTATTTCATGTTGTATTAGAAATAGTATAGTGTGATAATATAGCATGTTGCCATCAATGCCAAAGGGAGAGATTGATGACATGTAACTGATTGAATGTTTGATAATGTTAAGTTGAAGATGATGCAAAACATTAAATCAGTTAATGGTTTGTATTGTCATTGATGTCAACTTGATATCATCTGTATGGTCATATACATAATGTCAAAGACTTCAGAGGAACAATGGAACAATGATTATGCTTTTAGCAATGCATAAAATTCAAGTATTTACTAAGTGACAAAGTACACCGACAGAGTGCACACCATCGATAAAGACAGAGAAAAAGTCACAGTGATGCCCGAAAAGCAGAAGACAGTGTTGCCTGACAAGCAGAATCACAGGATGCCCAACGAGCTAAAAATAGAGTTTCCTAATGAGAAAGATCCAATGATGCCCGACGGACAAAGATTCCAAAGCTAACTAAAGTTAAATTGACGGAATCGACAGTTGTCACTGGCGACAAACTACAGAAGTGACCGACAGAACAGAGAGATTAGAAAATGACAAAATATCTAGCTGACATAGCTTAAGGATAGACTTAACTATTTTTTTTCTTTGTTTTATTCAAACACAGTTAATAAATTGATTTATATAGTTGGCAAGAAGATAAATACAAGATAAAACAGGAGTTAAAGTTGTAAATCAAATTGGCTGGATTATTTTTCACACCAAGAATCAAGAATCAAGAATCAAGAATTAAGGAATATCATGTCTATATAAGAGGCAAGCATAATTCATTTTTGTATGTGGTCAGATACATGGGGGAGTGAATTAAAAATAAGATTTTGAAGAGAAACTGGTGAAGGATAAACTTCATACAGTCCTGATCAATCAAGCTAAGGGAGAGTTAAAGAATTTTGTAGACACCGATGAACAGACAAGCACAATATCATAGAGAAAAAAGTGTGAAGCACAAAGGAATTGAATTGATACATTGATCAGAGAGGTATTGTACATAAATAGATCTAAATATCTGAAATTCAAAGTTGCATTAGAAACAGGTCGCTATGTTTCAGTTTAACCATTGAAGCATTAAGTCTCTTAACAGAGTAGGACTTAACCATCTTCTATAATTGAGGTATATCCTAACAGATTACCAAAAAGGTTGATTCATGATAGTAGCAGCGGTCTTACCTAAAGCCTATTGATAGTCTAATAAGGAGGTTGATTCAAGGATGGTAGTAAGATTAGCATAAAGCCTATTGACAGTCTAAAGACTGATTCAAGGATGGTAGCGTAGATGCCAGATACTAAGTGACAACCTATGTTTAAAAATCCTCTAACAAGGTCGCACTTAACCATGTGTTTATAACCTTTAACAGGGTTGGCTCCTAGCAGGGCTCACTTCAGAAGAGTGAAAATTTGGGGTACCGGTCCCAGTGGTTTTTTCGCTTAACAGGGTTTCCACGTTAAAATCCATGTGTTATGTGTGTATGGTTTATTACTTTATTGTTTTACATTTCACATATGCATTTCTAGATTGAATGGTATACTCTGCATATTTACTGAGTATCGGTAAATGAGTTTTACTGCTTATTGGTAATCAAGGAGAATAAGGACAGACAAGGTAAACCAACAAACAGTTAATTATTTCAAGTATTTCAAGGCATACATCTTGTAGGGACTTAATAATCTAAGGTGTATTAATTGGTGGATTAAATTTTAAAGGATAAATTTTTCAGGCCACTGATTCACCCCCCCCTCTCAGTTATTACTAAAAAAATTTATAAAGTAACATATCATTTATAAAACCTACCGTAACATGTCATTTTTTGTTTCACATTTTTCTTCACAACTAAAGAGTTCTGACCATGAGAAAATAGAGTGACCATTTGCTATCAAAACCTTATGTGTAGATATAAACATTAATTACAACATGTCCAATTGTTTTGCAGATATACACATTAAGGATCATGTGAGATAATACAAGGGAATTCAATCAAAATAGGGAGACAATCACTAGATTGTTGTCTAATTTTCAAAGAGAAGGCGATGACAAATGTTATTGTCCATGCAAGAGTTGTAATGGCTTAAAGACAAGAAGAATTAAAATCAAAACAGCAAAGAGACATTGTAGGGAGAATGGTCACATTGAAGGGGCATTTGATTATAATCATCCATTGGTAATTGTTGTTTTTTATATTGTTTTCACAATTAATATACGTCATATGAACCATGGAAGGAGGTTTGATTATCACATTGAAGGGGGGTTTGATTATCATCTTTTTATATAGGTCGATCTCCCTAGTGTAGTACGTGATATGGACCACCACATCTCAGAGGAACATGGGGGTGTGAATATAGAGGAACATGGAGGTGTGAGTATTGAAGCTGAAGAACATAATCCCATGGAAGATGATGATCATGTGCTAGAAAACACATTTGAAGATGATGGTATGAATGCATTAATCGTTGACACATTTGGTACTGGTGGTGCTGTTGATGATGATGATTATGATGAGGATGAAATTAACATCATCCATGATATACCTCTACTTGAGAAGGCGAACACAGCCCTTTACAAAGGCTCCCAATCTACTCGTCTCTCTATTTTATTATTGTTGGTGAATTTCAAGGTTATGAATGGTTTATCCAACATAGCAATGTCACGTATGATAAGGTTTGTCATATACGTCATTATAGTTTATAAAAGGTGAAACATGTACCACTAAGATTGTTTATAGTAACAAATTTTTTTTTTTTGTATATTGATTGGTGAGTTTCTGTTACCACCATCAAATGTTCTCCCTCACTCATACCGAGAATTATGTGCCACTATGAAACATATTGGAATGGAGTATCAAGAAATAGATGCTTATCCTAAAGATCATATTATTTATCATAAAGAATATGAAAATGCAACAGAATGCCCTGAATTCCATACAAGAAGATATCGAGATGATCAAATGACAAAAAAGGTGCCTTGCAAGGTTCTACATTACATAGCCATTATTCCATGTCTAAAATGATTATTCAGGTGAAATAGCTTGGCATAATTTATGGATTACCATGCATGCGGTAGGAGTCAAGATGGAATTATTAGAACTCTTGTGGATGGTTCATCATTTATGGACATAGAGAAAAACTGACCACACTTTAAAGAAGAACCTCGAAATCTCAAGATTTCTTTGGCAGCAGACGGTGTCAATCTGTATGAAGAGATGAGATCTGTTTACTTGGTGTGGCATATTTTTGTTATCAACAATAACCTTCCACCATGGATGTCAATAAAGAGGGAGCACATTATGTTGGCAATGATTGTTCTAGGTATTTTATTATTTTATATTTATCTACATGTAATTATAAGTTTTGGAGTGAAATGGCCACAATAATTATCTGATGTTGTTAATTCAACTAGGTAAGTACCAAGTGAAAGATATGAATGTATATATTGCACCTCTTATTGTTGAGTTGTTGGTGTTATGGAATGGTTTCACTATGTATGACATCTCTAGACCAACTGGACAAAGACAATTTCAATTCCATACAATTCTTGTGTAGATAATTCATGATGCTCTAGGGTTGACACATTTCAGTGGTATGTTATGGTGAATTCTAGTTGTACGCGATAATTCTAATTCTAAAAATTCACATATAAAATCCAATTGTATCGTTATCTTGTAGGTCTTCAAACAAAGGGAAAATTTTCATGTCCAATGTGTGGTCCAAAGATGAAATCTCATCTTTCCAAAAGTTTAATCAAGTAGGTGTTTGATGAGTATAGGCACTTCCTCCCTAGAAATCATAAGTATCGAAGTGCTAAAAAACATTTTTTCAATGGGAAAGAAGAGGCTACATCAAAGCCCTGAAGAAGGACACCTCACTTATGGAAGTTGGAATATAAAATAATTTGAGGTAATATCGTTCCACCTAATGGTTGATGTTTGAAAATTAAATATTTTAATTGTGTTTTGTTGGATAATTATGTAGTTGATGATCTTGAAGGTCATGAAGGCAATGTTGACCAGCTTCGAAAGGGACTAAAATGTTATCCTAGAGAATTTAGTAGGCTGCCCTACTATGAACAGCTACAAATTGTGCATTTGTTTGATATTATGCATATTGGAAAGAATGTAATAGACATACTGTGGAAAATATTGGATGGAAGGCGTGACAAAGAAAAACTTGGCAAATTTGTAGTGACATTCATGATTCCAATCATGCAATGAAAAATATCATTGAATCAAATAGCAATGGAGATTGGATTAATCCAACTGCTCTTCCTTGGTTATTAACAGAGCAACAAAGTAATTCCATAAAATAAGTCATACACAAAATTCAATTTCCTACTAGATTTGCTATGAATATAAGCAATGTCATATCAAAGAAGAGTGATTTTGGGTCAGGGATGAAAATGTATGATTGGCATACCTTCATCAAGGTAAGTCACAGTCTTTTGTATTTACAATATATTTGTGTAACTGCATTCAATTTTCATTTTATGAAATGATCAGTTGACAATTATTGCAGTATTTTCTACCCCTATCGCTCCCAAAGAAATTTGACAATAATATCAAACAAGTGATATATGATCTTGGAAAATACATGAGGTAAGCAGTGATATTTGTTCAATGTATCAAACAATAATAACAAACAAGTAATATATTGTAAAGTCTTGTATTTATATATTTTTGTGTCTTCAATCCCTTGTAGGTGGTTGTCATCTAAAGAAATCCCTAAAGAAGATATAAAATATTGGAAGAAAATAATTCCTCATCTAATGTGTCAAATGAAAAAGTGTTTACCTTCAACCTTTTTCAATGCACAAGAACACTACCTCATATACCAAGTTGAGGAGATTGAATTGTGTGGACTTGTACATGCTAGGTCAATGTGGATAGTTGAGAGACACTTGAAATTTTTGAAGGGTTTAGAATGACAGAGAGCATGTCCTGAGGGTTCTATGGTTGAAGGATATATGGTATACCAGATGATGGTGTACGTTACTCAATATCTTCATAATCTTGTAGCAAAATCCCATATAGATTGCATTTGGGATCTCGAATCCATTAAAAAATTTGAAGGGGAGTATTTAGTGGGAAACGGTAAATTTAGGAAACTGAAAGGTAATAAATTATGAGATGTTATAATAGTTAATTAATTCTTAATCTTCAAAATAATTCTGTTGTAACTAATCATCTATTTACTTTTGTATAGTTGCTAAAGAGTGGGATGCAATACATTTTTTTATTGCAAATAATCAAGATTGGATGATGGTCTGGATTGAACGATGTCAACATTATGGTCATAGATTAAAATGGAAATTTGTGTCTTCATTGGTTATACAAGCTCATCGTAATGGAGATCCCAATTTTACACAAAAGGAAATAGATTTAGCATATGGTTTAAGGGATTGTTAGGTACTTATAAATTTGTTAATCAACCATATATTTTTCAACTTGTGATGCAATAATTTATATATGTTTGACATTATTGTAGGTGAAACACCACAAGGCTATGTTCTGCAATGGTTATAAATTTTGCATCAAAAATTTAGATGACATGAAGAGAACTTGTGATTCTGGGATAAGTGCAGTCTTCCAGGTGACCAATATTTCATCTGGAAATGACTTACATCCTTGAGAGTCACAAAATTGATACTATGGTATTTTGGTTGATATACTAGAATGTGACTTTAATTCCTTCAAATTAGTTCTCTTTGTCGTGAAATGGTACAGACTATGTCTCAATGAAAATGATCCTAATAGAACTGTTATTGAACATGACAGTGGATTTCTAATGATTAATACAAGGTTGTTTGAGCCAGTTGGGGAAGAGCCCTATGCTCTTCCAAGCTAATGTGAGTAGGTATTTTACTTGGAGGTGTTGGAAATACAATAATGGGAAAGCAAGATACTGAGAGGGGGGGTGAATCAGATCTTCAAATATAAACATTTAAAACAAAATGATAACACATTCATACATAAATGAATCTAATGTAATCTTAAGTAGCCTCCACACCATGAAATAAGTAACACATAACACAATAACTTGGTAACCCAGAAACCCAAAAAGGTAAAACTAGGGTGGGGATGACACCCATAAAAGTCTCCACTACTACAGTAATAAAGTGTACCTGTTAAGGTTACAATGTTTGATTACAAAATGTAATCTACCCTGTCAGAGGTTTTCTCTATTAAAAGCTTCAGATCATTACAATCTACCTTGTCAAATGATTTAAACTTACAATGAAGTAAGAACTTTGTTAAGAGATAAATAAAGGCCTGCTAAAACCACTATGTTAAGATATTTTCACCTAATACAATGATTAAAGAGTCTCAAGTATTGATCCTTTGATATGCACTCTGATGCTGATAACGGATCTCCTCTTTTCAGTATCTCTTATGATCTTATAATTTGATATACCTTTACTCTGTTGTTCACTGTGTTATGCTCTGCTTGATCTCTACTTCTGAACCAAATAACCCTTTGTGCATTTCACTTCAAAAATGTAGTCACTTCAATAATTACTCTTCTGCCTCTTACACATACATAAAAAATAGGGTTTCAAAGCAATCTAATATATCTATACAGATCTGACAGTATTAACTGCATAATTACTCCATATAAAAATATTAAATGCACACATAAGTCGGCCCAAAAAACTTATACAAGTCGAGCAGATCTCTTATCCTTGAAGTTTGTATCATTCCTGACAAGTGTACAAAAACTGTCCTACTTAGCATTTAACATCCCTATCTACTCGGCTCGGCAATGTAACTAAGCTCGGCAATGTAACTAGGCATACTGAAAAACTGCTCGGCCTTGCATAGGTTTAGCTCGGCCATAGTGATAGCCAACTAAAACTGCCTAATGAAATAACTAAGTGTTGGGCACTAATCATCAATAGAGCTTAGAGATTAAAAATCTCCCCCTTTGATATTAGTGGCAAAAACACTTATCATTACTTCTGTACATTTCATCAAAATATTGCCTAAGTATGTTAAGTACTCCCCCAAGGAATATACTTATACAAAAGTTTACAATACCTAAAAAAATTATATACAAGTGTACCTTTGGTGTACTGATGTATCCTTTCATAACTCCTTAATGACTTCCTCCTTCCATAGTATTAACTCACCCCTTGTTTTTGTCACTGATTGTTGGTGGGGTTAAGTTGTACTTATCCAAAAATTGCTTATGAAGTTGCAGGGTGGATTCAAATGTTGTTTCCTAGCTTTCCTTTGCAACCTTCATAACTTCCATTTTTATTTCTAGCTCGGCAGCTAGACTCACTAAACTCTCTGAATTCGATAGATTTACACTGCTCTGTGATAACTCCTTAGCTTTTGAAAGTTCCATCTATATTACCTCCAAATGAGGCAACAAGCTTGTCTAAATAGTTATCAACTTGGCCCTTATGCGACCATCTTCAGCCATAAGCTCAGCTATTCTCCTTTGTGCATTTATCAACTTATTAAAATGTAAAGAACTAGAGGTAGTATCTTGACCTAAAGTAGTACCAGTAGATCTCAAATCTAACTGTAGCTTCTCAACAAGCTGTAAATTATCCTTTGTGAAAAATTCAGCATCACATGTAATTTCCTATACAAAGAATAAACATTGGCTGTAACTTTCTCTAAGGTTTGTACAAGAACAGAAAGTTCAACCTGTTTTGTTGCTATCTCTTCTGAGATATTTTCTAGAACTTTTCTCTCAAATCTTCTCTGGGACCATTGTAGAATCTTTTCATTGTTGTCTATGTCCTCATCTATTACTTTATGTACAATGACGACTATTTGATCTATGTGTTAGCTATTTTTCTTGTAGAATTGATTATAATGACAAAAAATGCCAGACTCTCTTACACCCAAGTTAGATTCTCATAGGGAAAAGGGCTAATTAACAAGGATAGAAAATCCTTCTACATTTTGGGCTCCACATACCCAGGCAGGTACACCTTTGATAGAGTATCATCTTTCAATAGTTTTAACAGTGGATTAAGGATTGGAGATCCTTCTTCTTTTTACGTCATTTAGGCCTAGGAAGGCTAACCTATTGATTCACTCTTCATGGAATCACAAATATGAATTGTACTAAATACAATTAACTATAAATGTACTTGAAATAACATAAGTATAAAGATTGATTGAATTTGAATTGATGATAACAACCACTTGTCAGCATTTATGACCAATGCCTAATCATGGGTGATAGAATCAAAACATAGCATACATATATTAAAAATAATTAATGGAAACACAAATGAACCCCAGATAGAATTCCTTACAAACTATCCTCTCATCCTCACACCCCTGTATCAAATCCCTACAAAAACCCTAATCCTCTGCAATCATCTGCAAGATTTAAAACTTTCCTTGAAAGCAACTCACAGACAAGAACATGACTACCTTATAACCAATATACTGAAAGTGCCTTACAAATTGAACATACAAGAATTAATAGTAAATGCAAGAAGATATCATAGATATCAAAATGGAGATTCCATTGTATTTTATTAATGTAAATTTGAATACCAGTACATTCACAAAGACTCAAAACCAACAGTCAGACATAATTCAGTAATCTGCCTTGTAGTCTTATTTTTTACCATCCTTATTACAATACTAGAAACTGATACTTATAGACAGCCCCAGTCATCTTGGAATCCTTTTAGAAAATAAGGATGCAACAAGCTATGGATGACTGAACTAAATGACAAAATACAATTTCTAGAAGAGACAAAACTTCAGGTGGATGGGAATAAAAAATTCTGCTATGAGCCAAGTAATCTTTTGTCTTGTGACCGCCTGGATACTTGAGGTTGCTTTGAGCTGGCTAAATCTTTGTCATCTGGACCTTGTTGTCATGATGATGCATAGGCCTCTATATTTGATTTGTTCAAACTACTCAACCCTTCTGGTGTTAGCTGTCCCCTTTCTATTTATTGTATCATGCTACCGGGTGACTTCCATGCTTGCTAACCCATGTGGTGAACACCTCATCACTTGGCCAACTGAAACTGAGGACCTCATCTTTCTAGCTGCTAAACTCTTCCCAATCACCATTAGCCTTCTCAACTTCTACCTCCCATGATTCAAAGAATGCCTTGGCTTTATTCAAAATATTGATAGTTAGCACAAACCAGCCAGTATTTGCCAATGTGACAATACTTTTTGTCCTGCTAGTCAGTGCTTCATTCAATTGTCTCAGCCATAAGGATTCATTCCTTATGTTCCCATCTTCTTTGAACATGTTAGGAAACACATCATACCTATCCCTAGATAAGTCTCCTTTCAAAATTGTGACCCTCTTTATGGCCATGTTCTTCTTGATGTCTAGATTAACCATCAGTTTGAGACATTTATGGGTGCTTGTTAGGGTGATATCAATATTATTCTGCTCCTTTGAAAGGGAATAAAATGATTTAACATGGGATGCCTTTCCTTTCCATTTACTCACTATCAGATCCCATTGTTCCTTTTCATCCTCATATCTGTTGGTGATGCTTCCAATCTTCTTTCCCAATAGGTAGAGGTTAGAGAGGTTGACCTCACTGGCACACCTTTTGAGGTTGGAGAATATTTGATTAGAATATTTTTTCTTTACCAACTCATCAGCCTCTTTGTATGTCAGGGAATCCTCAAGATCCCTTTTACCCTCTTCTTCTAACCTTGTTCTTTCATCGATCAACCTATTCTTCTCAGCCTCCAATTCTGCTCTTTTAGCATCAATGGCCTCTTGAGTAGTAGGACTTAGAGGTGCAGGGCATAGGGGATATGTTATAAATGGAATAGAGGAGTAGAAATGATGAGGTTCCTGTGTAATTAGTCCTTGGGGAAAATTTTGGATCTTTTGTTTACCCTCCAGCTCTGCTATTCTATTGTCTTTCATCAAGGATTTGACCTTCTCCTCATTATAAGCCTTGAGTAAAAGTTCATATTTCTCATTTAAGCTAACATAGGCCTCCTTTTCCTTCTCTGATAATTTCTTGATTAAATTGGCTACTTGTACAACAAGGTTAGCTACTTCAGTTCCTGAGGTGTCAGCAACCCTCTTCACAATTAAACTTCCTGTGTCTTCAGTCTCACCATCTTCTTTTATTATCCTTTTGTCTTTTTTCTTCAGTGACTAGATTGCCAAAGTTGTGTGATCCTCACTAAACTGGGCACCAATTGATGTCCCAGCAGTGCTCATAGGTTTAGCTTATTTTCTCATATCATCAAAGAATACTACATCAACTAGATCCCACTGTGGAAAAATGAGGACTCCTTGCCTTTTAACCATTTGTTTGCCCTCTTCAAGAGTGATTTTATGAAAGTTTGATATCATTTCTTTCTTAACTGCTTTCTCTATATCCTCCTTGGTAGATTTGGGTTGAGCTTCTAGCATCTTTTGGCATTTATTATTGTACTCATCAATATGGTACCTCCATAGGAATTGAATGAAAGCCCTAGTTTTGATGGAATTGTCATCAGACAAGAATTCATCACTGGCCTGTTTGGTCACAGGATCTAATTCCTTACCAACAAACTCTACTACTATGAGGTCAGTTACTGTATGTCTAGGTGCCTTTGGCATCCCTTCTTGCATCTCTTCAGTAGTAATGACCACTTCACCAGCATTCCTCATTTTTACCAGTTGTTCAGCAATGGTCTGATCATCATACTGCATGGGGGATTGGGAAGGAGAATATAATTCACTCCCTTGTTCTTTTGTTTCCACCCTTTGCCTCTTGGGAGAGGGAACCTCTTGAACATCAGTACCTACTGGTCTCTTTCCCTTATGTTGAAGCAGTTTGTCAACTTTGGGAGCAATAGTGGTATATCCTCTTCTCTTATACATTACATAATTCCCTAGTGGGACTATTCTGCTCTGTGGAAATCTATTCGGGATTGCAAGAGCTTTGTCTGGATCATTCTCAACTGCTCTCTTCCTCTTCTAATTTAGATTTTTTATTATACCCTCAAAAAGATGCATTAGGGAATCAATTTTGTAAGACCATGGGAAAAAATCCTTTAAAGGGTCATAAGTCTTGTCAAAATTCTAAACAAAGTCCAAAGACTTCTTGTATGCCATCCATTTTTCCTTCCTGATTTCTTGAACATCTAGGTCAAAAATGTTCCTGATGATATCCTCTGGATAATTGAATTGATGCTTTAACATTATACAATTAGTCCTCTTCCTTAACATACCCATGATAAAATCCTCATTATCTGCACATCTAGACACAGAGGTGGCTAAGTGATAGGGCTCAAAATATTTATCAAACTGTGTCCACCCACCTTTGGTTATGATAAAGTGATGGGCTCTAGTGAGGGTAGGAAAGATACTTCCTTTCATCTTTCTAGTCAAGGCTTCTTCCTGTAACCCACCTAATTGCCTTATAATTTCTGCCATTCCAATCTTGAGTGGGACTCTGTAGGGTAGCACATAAGGGGTGCCTCTGAAATTATAAACCCTAATTACTATGGAAAAATGGTATAAAATTAAATCTCCCCAATTGTGAGCAATTTTTAACTCTGAGGCATATTCCATAGGCCTTAAAAGCCTCATCATTTCATTGTGGACTCTAGCATTTTGGTTGCTCAGCAATGACTTAAGCCTAGTTGCAAAAACTTTGTCAAAATATACATAGCTAGCATTCTTCCTATCCCATGATAAATCTGCACTCCACATCTAGATAGGAAATTCTTTACCATCTTGGAATTCTTCCAATTCCATTTCTTCTTCAAAGAAGTTTGAACTGTTGAATAAGGACATATGCATCATGAGGGAATACCAACCCATTGGTTTCTGTATGTTTCCATCTTGGATCCCTAACAAACCATCATGCATTTCCTGAGCAATATAAGATGCATAATCGAATACTACTGACAAGTGGGGATGCAGAATCTCAACAACCATCAACATTATATGGACAGGCATTGCCATCTCTTCATCTATCCACAAAACATTGCATAGAGCACTGTACATTTTTCTAGCCTTGCCATTGAAAAGATCCAACTTGATGTGTTCCGAGGTTCTAGGCCCTACCACTACCAAGTTCCCTATTTTGTTAACATACCCCTTTACTACTTCACCTCTGTAAAAATCTTTTTGGTTCTTATATATTTCCTTGAACTACTCATGATCAATATCATCCATATTTTGGGAGGTGTTAGTCAGCTTGAAAATCCTTCTGATTTCATCAACAGGTACAGTTAATAGTATGTTTCCCCAGGTGTCCCTAACAACCTTAGCCACCTTATCACAAGTGTTCATGATCAAGGTGAATAAATCAGTATCCATGAACACACTCGGTGCTATTAGTTTTCCCACATCTAATTCCCAAATATTACAGTCTTGGGTAGGGGCATTCCTTTGACTATAGGTCATTCTGAACAGGGTGAGGCCATCAAAACTGGTATTTGCATCCTTTGCCCATCTACCAGAATCATACAACCCTTCTCCAATTTTAAAGTGAGGATGTAATGGAACTACCCTTTTAATTTGTGTAGCATCCCCTGAGGACAATGGTAATTGTTGCAACAAATCTTCCCTAACATTTCTCTTCTGGTAATCAACCTCTCCAGAGATTTCGACTCTAGGGGCCATTCTAAGGTTTTGTCCCGTAATACTAGACTCAAATTTTGAAACAAAGCACTACAATTTATCTGAATTGCAAATTCCACCTCAATTTGAATGCTAGTGAATCAGTAAGCTTACCCGTTCTGCACAGAAGTCACGTGAAGCTAGTTTTCTTTGCAATTTCATCTTTGCTCAAATGGTTTTGGTGAATTATTGAGGTTGTAGTTGGCTTAATCAATTTTACGGCCTCAGTCAAATCAGTCTTTCAAATTGAATTTAACTGGAGATGTCACACATTCTGCAATTAATCCACAAGCTTGAATTTTTGCGGCTTAACGGCTCTAAGAAACTTGTTTTATCAACTTTGAATTTGAGCCATCGATTCTAGACATCATTCTTCACATATGACGACTATCTTATTTTCCCAGAAACAACTATCAACTAAGGACACGTGTCGCCACTGCTTAATCACTTACTCATTAGATGTCGAGCACTTTTCCTTTAAGTGATTAAGCGAGCCATCAAATGTGAAATAACTTAACTAAAGTTTAAATTCTTCCTAGCTTTGAATGCCTGGGCCCACCAACTACTAGATGTCATCATCGCTTAATTGATTATTTGTTAGATGTTGAGCATCTTGAGTATAAGCCATTAAGCTGACTGTCATATCTTTCTGGACTTTCACACCTTTTATACTCATCTACGACTAGACCCACATTCTTCCCTGGATAGGTGTCACCTCCCCTTAATCGCTTGTTCGTTAGATTCTGTGCACTTTTCCTTTAAACGATTAAGCGGGCCATTCAATCTTTCCAAACTTGTGCACTATTTAATAGAACACCTTTATGACTATCCGGCCCCACCAAGGACATGCGTCTCCACCGCTTAATTACTTAACCGCTAGATGTCGAGCATGTTCTGATTAAGTGATTAAGCATGCCGTCTGATCTTTTCAGAGTTGCTTACCTTTTAACTGAGGACTTTCTTAACATGTTCAGCCCCACCAAGGACACGCGTCACCACCACTTAATCGCTTAACCGCTAGATGCCGAGCACTTTTCCTTTAAGCGATTAAGCACACCGTCCGATCTTTTCTAACTTGCTCGATACATAAGGTGATGACGTAAAAGGGACTTTTCATGGTGAAACTTAGGAATTATTAAAGTGGTTAGGATGATATAATCTTTTGGAAAAAACCAACCCACTCAACATGGACACATGACTTAATATGACTTAAGTGGCCGAAAAAGTAACGTGAAAATAGAATCGGCCAAGGCAATTAGGTTTTTTTAATCATTTTTGACCATTTTCAATTAGGTTAAGGGTTTGAGGAACTTTGCAGAGGCATAAGAACACTCTGAATCTTGATTTCAAAGCCCTAGACACTATCAATGATAGGAGACCCTAAGAAATTACAGGGCACAACTTAAGTAGGAAATAGCACCAACAGTGGCTCTTTCTGAGGATGTTTAAACACTATGTTATAACAAGAACCACAGATCTCTAGGGAAGTAGACCACAAAATAGACCAACCTAAAACTGGAAACAAACACATGACATAAGGGAAACAAACCTATACATAATACAAACTACTGTGCATGGAGAAAAGCTTAATTAAAGAAATTTTTTAGGAATTGTCCATGCACTGGAAATTCCTGTTCTTCATCATCCAAACTCTTGAGGAAATAAGAATCTTTTCCAAAAATCCAAGAAACAACAAAAGTTCCAATCCATAGTGATTCAAATTTCTTGTGCTTGCCCTTCTCTTCAGCCCTAACATTCCACTACAACACAAAATCACCAGGAAGAAACTTTCTCTCATCTACCCTTTTGTCAAAAAGGTATTTCATTCTTTGCTATAGTTTGATATTTTCTCTTTGGCTTTCTCTCCTTATTTCATCCAATTCTACCAACTAGACCATCCTTTCTTCCATGGGTTCAGAGATTTCCATTCCCTCATCTTGGATAAATTTGCAAATGGGGACCAAATTGTTGGCAAGCATTCTTGATTGAACACCATAGACCAATTCAAAAGGAGATTTTCCAGTGGCCTTCTTGACAGTAATCCTATCAGCCCAAAGGGCAAGTTTCAATTTAACATGCCAAGCTCTCTTATTTCCCTCCAAGGTCTTTTTTAATATTTGCAAAATACTCTTATTACTGGATTATGCTTGACCATTAGCTTGAGGATGGTATGGGGATGAATAGGACATGACAATTCCCATATCAGAGAAAAAGTCAGTGAATTCTTCAGACCTAAAACACATGGCATTGTACATTAATAGTTTGAGGGGGACACCAAATCTTGTAATTATATTATCCATCAAAAAATCAATCACCATAGTACTTGTTTCCTTTTTGGTTGGGATTACTTCTACCCACTTTGTGAAATAATCAGTTGCTAGCAAAATCCAGCCATGGCCTCCACTTGATTTTTCATTAAATTCTCCTATAAAGTCCATTCCCCACATAGCAAAGGGAGCCTCTGCTACTACTGAGTTTAATAACAATGCCCCTGAATACTTCATCTTGCTTGAACATCTCTGGCATGGCTCACATTTCCTGACAAAAGTGTGAGCATCTTGGAAAACACAAGGCCAATAATATCTAGCCCTCAAAATTTTGTGGGCTTTTGTTCTAGCAGAATAATGCCCTCCACATATTCCAGAGTGCATTTCTTTCAGTATCTTTTCTGATTGACCTTTGTCAAGGCACAATAATAAGATCCCATCTCTGTTTTTCCAGAATATATCACCCTACAAAAAAACATACTTTTGTGATTGCAATTTCAAACTCCTCCTTTGGTTATCATTCAATTTATCTGGATATTTAGCATTTTTCAGGAAATAAACAATATTCGAATACCAGGGTTGCATCTCAATACTTGTCAAGCAGTTTTCTTTTGCACCAACACTGTTTATTTGGACCAAATCCAAATTTTCTTCAATCATCAACTTAGCCAACCCTAATCCCCTCACTAACTTAGTGATATGGATTTCTATATCAAATTCTTGGACTTTGTTTATCCATTTACATCTTTTTCTTGTCACTTCATTTTGAACAAAAATATCTTTGATAGCAGCATGAGGGACATATGCTTTTAATTTTGCACACACCAAATAAGGCCTAAAAGCCTTGACCACCTTTACCAGAGTATAATATTTTTTTTCCATCATCTAATAATTTAATTTGGTTGATTGCAATGATTTACTAAAAAATGCAATGGGGTGCTCAAATCCTTCACTATCCTTCTGTAATAAGATTGCTGCAATAGTATGAAATGATGCAAAAGTAAACAAAGAAAATGGCTTGGTGTAATCCAGGGATACAAGGACTGGTGCTTCTTGAATAGCCTATTTTATTCTTTCAAAGGCTAACTGAGCCTCTTGGCCCCATTCAAACTTCACATTTTTCTTTAGCAATTTGACAATATGCTTAACCAGTTCTGCAAAATTGACAATAAATCTCCTAAAAAAGTTAATCTACCCTAGAAATGATTGTGTACCTTTCAAGTTCTTGGGAGAAAGTACCTTTTGGATGGCTTCAACCCTTTCAGGATCTATCCTCACCCCTTCTTTTGACACTATGTGTCCCAAAATCTCCCCTTCAGTAACAACAAAGTGACACTTTTTTGGGTTCAAAGACACCCCATATTCTAGTGCTTTTATCATGACCTTTTCCAAATGATTGCAATGATCCTCTACTCTTTTTGAGAAATTTGTTAAATCATCTTGGTAAACCACCATCAGAACATCTATGAGGTCTTTGAAGGCTGCATCCCTAGCTCTTTGAAAAGTAGCACTAGCATTTTTTAGCCCAAATGGCATATGAGCATAAACATAGGTGCCCCAAGGGGTAGTAAATGTTGTTTTGAATTTCTCAAATTCTTTAACTGACACCTGATTGTACCCTGAGAATCCCTCCATCATAGATAACAAGTCACATCCAGTGACTTTATGCAAAATAGCCTCCATATTACGTAGTCCATAATTATCATTCAATGAGGCTACATTTAGGTTTCTAAAATCAACACACAATCTTATTTCCCCATTTTTCTTTCTTATAAGGACTAAGTTAGAAACCCAAGATGAATGTCTAATAGGCTTGATTATGCCTGCATCCCTCGACTTCATCAGTTATGTCTGCATTTTGGTGGCTAGTAATGGATTGATTATCCTTTGCTTTTGTCTGAATGGTTTAGTGCCTTCTTTTAAAGGGACATCATGTTGAAATAAATCTTCTCTACAGGCTTTTAAATCATCATAGGACCAGGAAAAAACAATTTTGTACCTAAACAATTTTTTTCCAATATAAACTAATTGGGGAGATGTTTCAGATCCCAAATTAATTTCCTCTAAGTCTTCCATTCTGGCATTGGACTTCTGAGTCATATAGTTTTCATTTATGCTAAACATGCCTTCCAATCCAACTAACCCCTTGGGAATGTGATTAGTATTCAATTGGATGACTTCTTGATCAAAAATATATTCCTTATTGTCCACAGTTGACACTAGAGATTCACAATCAATCTTTTGACCATCATATTGGCCCATACATTGGATAAACTTGAGGATATCATCATCATCCTCAAAAACTTGCCAATTATGAATAGTGTCAGGAACTGCTGGCCTACTTTTTGTTTCAACTACAGACATATCAGTAAGAGTAGCATCATTATTTTTTAGGGCAACACTTGCCAAGAAATTTGCCATTATATTATTTGATCTTTCAACCCATAATATATTGAAAGCATCAAATAATTCCATCCTATCCCAGATAGCATATTTATACAACTTTAATCTATCATCTTTAGCAGCATAATGTCCCCTAATCTGAGATATAATTAACTGGGAATCTCCATAGACTTTTAAACATTTAATACCATGCTTGATGGGAATATCCATTCCCAAGATTAAAGCCTCATATTCGGCAGTATTTTTTGTGCATTGAAAAGTTAACATAAATGAATATTTGAAAGTGATACCTAATGGGGATATCAACAAGATTCCTACTCCAGATCCTTCTTTTGAACATCCTCCATTGAAGTACATTTTCCAGAGTCCATTTTGTTGCAACAGCAATTCATCCACAATCGGGTCAGTATTTTTTAACTGTGGCTTAACTTCTTCAACCATAAAATTTTCCATATCAACATTCACACAACAATTTAATTGATCAGGTAATACCACCTCAACCATAATAGATGACCAGGGTTCTCTGTACAATTTGACCTCATTCCCATTCATAGGGATAGTTGCATAGGATAAATCCAACTGCATCTTTCCTCCTACTGCTGCTACCCATTGCCTTGATAGAAGCATACCATAATATGGTTTAGTATCCACTACCACTATGTCCATTCTATAGGTTGCTTTAGGGAAGGCAGCAATTTTCACTTCAATATCCTTCAATGTCCCTATCATAGGAACTTCCTTGTTATCCGTGGCATAGCAGCTTCCAGCAAGTGTAGTAACCCGGAGGCCTAATTCTTTCATCACATGATAGGACATTACATTTGTCACTGCTCCAGAATCAATCATGCAATTTTTCACTAGAAAATTATTTACCATTAAGGTGACATAGAATGGATCAACAGACAATGGTTCTTGGGTTATTATATTTCCAATACAAATTTTAGAAAACTCCTTGCTCTTTCCTTTTCCTTTCACTAATGGACAGTCTTCTTTAGCACTATTTACTGTCAAAGTTATCTCCTTATGATTAGGGATAGATACATCATCTATTCCTATTAATAATGCCAGAGAAACTTCCTTATGCTCTTTTATTTTCAACATTTCCATAAGTGGGACTGAGACTTTCATTTGGGTCAAAGCATGTTTCATGTCAAAATGAGGTAGTTCAGGAGGTATATCATTGACTTTCTTCATTTTCTTGAGTTTCTCACTTGGCACCAATTCCTCCTTTGACATCCCCTCCCTGATATGATCCTGAGAAGATCCTACCTGCTTGCAACATTCATCTTGGTTGTCTTTCTTAGGATGGAAACCCTCACTTACTTGAGGTGAGTCTTTCTTAACATAAATAGGAGTAGACTTGCCTTGAGCTGGTTGTACTATCCTATATCTTAAGTTGTAGGCATTTCTTTCTTGATTAATTTCCGCAGTAGTTAAAGACCTTTTCTCTTCATCAGTAGGAGTCCTAAAATGAGATTGTGAACTATTATCACCCACTGTGTTTATATTTTCATGTGAAATATACTCATCTTGATTACTTTGATATGTTGAACTCAGTAACTGGTTTGTAAAATAATAATTATTCTCTGAACATGAATTATCATAGGATAAAGAAATATCAGGGAGCCATGGATATGGTTTCTTTACTGTGAACATATTGATAGCAGGGCCTTACTGCTCTCCTTCTTCTATTTGGTCAAACAAAGCCTGAGCTACTACACATTGATAGGGAGAGTATGACATATTACAAGCATCACACCAGGGAGTGTTCTCAACATAATTGGCATTGTTTCTTTTCAGGGGATCTAGAGTTTCTTTTTCTTTTGGGTTTTCTTGTCCCTTAGGGATAGGTTTTCCATTATTCCAATTGGTCTTGTATGGATAATCTCTCAATTTGGGCTGTCTATCAAATCTTTGGTTAGTATACTTATTATCTCGGTACCCTCCTCTATCATTCTTATCCATCTTGGCAGCAAGGTCTTTTACTGCACTCACCAATTTATCCACTGTATCACCTTCTTTGACATTTTTACTGGCTGACCCCTTTTCTTTCCAAAGTTTATTGTCTTCTCTCTTCCCCAATTTCCTTGATGCTCTCCTATTACTTTCAATGTCAATTGCTATCTTGTAAGCATCCCTTAAATTAGTTTTTATCTCTAAGAAGATAAGACATTTTTCCATCAGCAACATTAATGTAAATGGTAAGGCATACTTCCTCATCTAATCTCAAAACTTGGAACAATTTGTTCATGACCTTTTGAAATCTATTGTTAAAATCAGCCATATTTTCATTTGGGAACTTCTTGATGTTATTAAACTCATTTAACATATATCCAGAATTAACATGCTCCCTATACTGTTCCCTAAAGGATTTTACAAATTCATCCCAAGAGGAAATACTATCATTAGGTAGGTTTTTGAACCAATCCCTAGCATCTTCAATTAAAGATTGAACAAAAAGTTTCATGATGACATCCTCATCTTCAATTTCAAAGTCAGTCATCTTATCACCAAAATCTTTTAAATGCTCTTCACAAGTAACAACATTATTTCCTGTGAACTTAGGGATTCTATCTCTTACCTCATTGGGGATCACATTAGGGTGACCAGGGATGCCTTCAAAGAAGAGAGCTTTGTATATGTTCATGTGGATAGGCCTCCTTTGAAAATTCCCTAGCTTGTTATCACCATTTGGTCCAGCAATTCCTCCTTGATGTTGAGTAGGTGGAGGAACATTCTGCTTAGGCTTGGTAGTTTGAAAACTTGGGTGAGGACCCTTAATTTGAGCACCTACATTTGCACCAGAGCTCTAAACATTTTGGTTGTTTCCACACTTTTGGACCTTAGGAGCACCACCTTAATTATTCACATTTGGATCAGTGGATAGATTCAATTGTAGTACTCCTTGATTAACATGCATAGAACTACTTGCAGTAGTATTATTAGTAGCATGAAGTAAGTCTATCTTCATCTTCATATCAGCTGCAGCAGCCTCCAATTCCAATTTTTCTAGTTGTTTTTCCAAGTCATCTTTAGCCTTCCTGGCTTGTTCAATGTTCAAATCAATTTGAGGTATTCCTTTAGGGTTGGAAATTTTCTGCCCAGGCTCATTAATGTTGATACCCACAACCTTTTGCTTACCTTTGTAGGGGCATCTTTAGTAGTTGCCTTGAGTTTCATATTTCACTCATTCTCATATGGGAACAACTGCCTAATTACAGGTCCTTCCTTTTCAAATTTATTCTTGTTAGGGTTTGAGATTTTATTTAGGGTTTTGTTTCTCACATCATTGAGGGTACCAAACAATTCTGGATCCAGACCTTTGACTTCTTGATTCAAGATTTTAGTCTTAAGGTCATTCCTTCTAGTCTCAACTAAGAGTTCTTCTCTTTCTAATAATAAATCATATATCCTTTGCTCACATTTTTCCTTTTCTTCAGCTATTTCCTTTTCTTGTTCTTTCTTTTTTTCTTTTCAAAGCCACAACCTCATCTTGCAACTTATTAGAATCATATGATGTTGTTTCAGCAGCAGAGGTCTCTTCTGGTGGAGCAAGATTTTCTTCCACAGGAAAGAACCCTATGTCAGTATTTTCTCCATCTCTAAAGGGATCAAAATTGGTATTAGCTCTATAAGCATCGACTAGTCCCACAGGTTCTGCATCTTCAGATGAAGATGACTTCCTTTCTAGAATGGGAATATCCATTTTTCCTTCGGAGACATGTTGGGAATCATGTTTAGATGCCCCTCTTTTGGACCATTGTTTCCTTTGAGGTGTATGGAGCTCCTCTCCAAGCTCCTTTTTAGGATTCAATCTGGAATATGATCTAGTATTCCTTTGTTAGCTCATCTCATAGAGAAAACAAATATTTCACTATGCAATACTGGAATACCCAGAAATTAGAGTCGCCACCCCTTTTCAGAGGATTAATGTATATAGAGATCAAACACCTTGTCCTATCTCAGATTTCACCTTACAGCAATAAGAAAGTATGGGAATTTGCAAATATATTGAGCTTGATAATTCCTCACCTGGTATCTTCAAGAAAATGATTTTTGACTGCCCATAACTACAAATCTTTTCCATGCAGTGAACTTCCTTTTGAAAACAAACAAGGGATCATATTAGATATTTTAGAGTTATCAATTATTCCAACTGAGACAAGATCTGTATCATTTTCAGAATCAGGACCTTCAAACAATGCACCACAATAGATAAGAAAAATAAACTCACTCTAATGATTATAAGGAAGAACAAATTGATTCTCAATATTTTAAGGACAAATACTTTCATGATCATGACTCTGAGAACATTACAAGAGTACCCAGTAGAGTCACCAATTTGTTAGCTCTTTTTTTTGTAGAATTGATTATAATGACAATAAATGCCAGACTCTCTTAGACCCAAGTTAGATTCTCATAGGGAAAAGGGCTAATTAATAAGGATAGAAAATCCTTCTACACTTTGGGCTCCACATACCCAGACGAGTACACCTTTGATAGAGTATCAACTTTTAGCAGTTTTAACAGTGGATTAAGGATTGGAGATCCTTCTTCTTTTTATGCCATTTAGGCCTAGGAAGGCTAACCTATTGATTCACTCTTCAAGGAATCAAAAAGATGAATTTTACTAAATATAATTAACTAGACATGTACTTGAAATAAAATAAGTATAAAGATTGATTGAATTTGAATTGATGATAACAACCACTTGTCAGCATTTATGACCAGTGCCTAATCATGGGTGATAGACTCAAAACATAGCATACATATATTAAAAATAATTAATGGAAATACAAAGGAACCCCAGATAGAATGCCTTACAAACTATCCTCTCATCCTCACACCCCTGTATCAAATCCCTACATAAAACCTAATCCTCTACAATCATCTGCAAGATTTAAAACTTTCCTTGAAAGCAACTCACAGACAAGAACATGACTACCTTATAACAAGTATACTGAAAGTGCCTTACAAATTGAACATACAAAAATTAATAGTAAATGCAAGAAGACATCATAGATATCAACATGGAGATTCCATTGTATTTTATTAATGTAAATTTTAATACCAGTACATTCACAAAGACTCAAAACCAACAGTCAGACACAATTCAGTAATCTGCCTTATAGTCTTATTTTTTACCATCCTTATTACAATACTAGAAGCTGATACTTATAGATAGCCCCAGTCATCTTGGAATCCTTTTAGAAAATAAGGATGCAACAAGCTATGGATGACTAGAATAAATGAAAAATTACAATTTCAAGAAGAGACAAAACTTCAGGTGGATGGGAATAACAAATTTTTCTATGAGCCAAGTAATCTTTTGTCCTATGACCGCCTGGATGCTTGAGGTTGCTTTGAGCTGGCTAAATCTTTGTCATATAGACCTTGTTGTCTTGCTAATGCATAGGCCTCTATATTTGATTTGTTAAAACTACTCAACCCTTCTGGTGTTAGCTGCCCCCTTTCTGTTTAGTGTATCATGCTACCGGGGTGACTATTCCATACTTGCTAACCCATGTGGTGAACACCTCATCACTTGGCCAACTGAAACTGAGGACCTCATCTTTTTCGCTACTGAACTCTTCCCAGTCACCATTAGCCTTCTCAACTTTTTCCTCCCATGATTCAAAGAATGCCTTGGATTTATTCAAAATATCGATAGTTAGCAAAAACCAGCCAGTATTTGCCAATGTGACAATACTTTTTGTCCTACTGGTCAGTGCTTCATTCAATTGTCTCAGCCATAAGGCTTCATTCTTTATGTTCCCATATTCTTTGAACATGTTAGGAAACATGTCATACCTATCGGTGGAGAACTCTCCTTTCAAAATTGTGACCCTCTTTATGGCCATGCTCTTCTTGATGTCTAGATTAACCATCAATTTGAGACATTTATGGGTGCTTGTTAGGGTGATATCAATATTATTGTGCTCCTTTGAAAGTGAATAAAATGATTTAACATGGGCTGCCTTCCCTTTCCATTTACTCACTATCAGATCCCATTGTTCCTTTTCATCCTCATATCTATTGGTGATGCTTGCAATCTTCTTTCCCAATAGGTAGAGGTTAGAGAGGTTGACCTCACTGGCACACCTTTTGAGGTTGGAGAATATTTGATCAGAATGTTTTTTCTTTACCAACTCATCAGCCTCTTTATATGTCAGGGAATCCTCAAGATCCCTTTTACACTCTTCTTCTAACCTTTTTCTTTCATCGATCAACCTATTCTTCTCAGCCTCCAATTCTATTCTTTTAGCATCAATGGCCTCTTGAGTAGTAGGACTTAGAGGTGCAGAGGACAGGGGATATGTTATAAATGGACTAGAGGAGGAGGGTTGATGAGGTTCCTGAGTAATTAGTCCTTGGGGCACAAGTTGGATCTTTTGTTTACCCTCTAGCTCTACTATTTTGTTGTCTTTCATCAAGGATTTGACCTTCTCCTCATTATAAGCCTTGAGTACAAGTTCATATTTCTCATTTAAGATAACATAGGCCACCTTTTATTTCTCTGATACTTTCATTTTTAAATTGGCTACTTGTACAACAAGGTTAGTTGCTTGAGTTCTTGAGATGTCAGCAACCCTCTTCACAATTAGACTGCCTGCGTCTTCAGTCTCATTATCTTATTTTATTCTCCTTTTGTCTTTTTTCTTCAGTGACTAGATTGCCAAAGTTACGTGATCCTCACTAAATTGGGCACCAATTGATGTCTCAGTAGTGCAAATAGGTTTAGCTTATTTTCTCACAGCATCAAAGACTATTGCATCAGCTAGATCCCACTGTGGCAAAATGAGGACTCCTTGCCTTTTAACCATTTGTCTTCCCTCTTCAGGAGTAATCTTATCAAAGTTTGATATCATTTTTTTCTTAACTTCTTTCTCTATATCCTCCTTGGCAGAGTTGGGTTGAGCTTCTAGCATCTTCTGGCATTTATTATTGTACTCATCAATATGGCACCTCCATAGGAATTGAATGAAAGCCCTAGTTTTGATGGAATTGTCATCAGACAAGAATTCATCACTGGCCTTTTTGGTCATAGGATCTAATTCCTTACCAGTAAACTCTTCTACTATGAGGTCAATTACTGTATGTCCAGGTGCCTCTTGCATCCCTTCTTGCATCTCTTTAGTAGTAATGACCACTTCACCAGCATTCCTCATTTTGACCAGTTATTCAGCAATGGTCTGATCATCATACTACATGGGGGATTGGGAAGGAGAATATAATTCACTCCCTTGTTCTTTTATTTCCACCCTTTCCCTCTTGGGAGAGGGCACCTCTTGAACATCAGTGCCTGGTGGTCTCTTTCCCTTATGCTGAAGCGGTTTGTCAACTTTGGGAGCAATAGTGGTATATCCTCTTCTCTTATACACTACATAATTCCCTAGTGGGACTATTTCACTCTGTGGAAATCTATTCAAGACTGCAAGAGCTTTGTCTGGATCATTCTCAACTACTCTCTTCCTCTTCTCATTTAGATTTTGTATTATCCCCTCAAAAATATTCATTAGGGAATCGATTTTGTACGACCATGGGAAAAAATCCTTTAAAGGATCATAAGTCTTGTCAAAATTCTGAACAAAGTCCAAAGACTTCTTGTATGCCATCCATTTTTTCTTCCTGATTTCTTGAACATCTAGGTCAAAAATGGTCTTGATGATATCCTCTGGATAATTGAATTTATTCTTTAACATTATACAATTTGTCCTCTTCCTGAACATACCCATAATAAAATCCTCATTATCTACACATCTAGACACAAAGGTGGCTGAGTGATAGGGCTCAAAATATTTATCAAACTGTGTCCACCCACCTTTGGTTATGATAAAGTGATGGGCTCTGGTGAGGGTAGGAAAGATACTTCCTTTCATCTTTCTGGTCAAGGCTACTTCCTGTAACCGACCTAATTGCCTTATAATTTCTACCATTCCAATCTTGAGTGGGACTCTGTAGGGTAGCACATAAGGGGTACCTCTAAAACCATAAACCCTAATTACTGTGGAAAAAGGGTATAAAATTAAATCTCCCCAATTATGAGAAATTTTTAACTATGGGGCATATTCCATATGCCTTAAAAGCCTCATCATTTCATTGTGGACTCTAGCATTTTGGTTTCTCAGCAATGACTTAAGTCTAGTTGAAAAAACTTTGTCAAAATATACATAGCTAGCATTCTTTCTATCCCATGATAAATCTGCACTCCACATCTGGACAGGCAATTCTTTACCATCTTGGAATTTTTCCAATTCCATTTCTTCTTCAAAGAAGTCTGCACTGTTGAATAAGAACATATTCATCATGAGGGAATACCAACCCATTGGTTTTTGTATGTTGCTATCTTGGATCCCTGACAAACCATCATGCATTTCATGAGCAATATAAGATGCATAATCAAATACTACTGACAAGTGGGGATGCAGAATCTGAACAACCATCAACGTTATATGGATAGGCATTACCATCTCATCATCTATCCCCAAAACATTGCACAAAGCACTATACATTTTTCTGGCCTTGCCATTGAAAAGATCCAACTTGAAGGATCCCGGGGTTCTAGACCCTACCACTACCAAGTGCCCTATTATGTTAACATACCCCTTTACTACTTCACCTCTGTAAAAATATCTTTGGTTCTTGTATATTTCCTTGAACTACTCAAGATCAATATCATCCATATTTTGGGAGCTTTCAGTTAGCTTGAAAATCCTTCTAATTTCATCAGCTGATACAGTTAATAGTATGTTTCCTTGGGTGTCCCTAACAACCCTAGCCACCTTATCATAAGTGTTCATGATCAAGGTGAATAAATCAGTATCCATGAACACACTGGGTGCTATCAGTTTTCCCACATCTAATTCCCAAATATTACAGTCTGGGGTAGGGGCATTCCTCTAACTATAGGCCCTTCTGAATAGGGTGAAGCCATCAAAACTGGTATTGGCATCCTTTGCCAATCTACCAGAATCATACAACCCTTCTCCAATTTTAAAGCAAGGATTTAATGGAAATACCCTTTTAATTTTTGTAGCATCCCCTCAGGATAGTGGTAGTTGTTGCAACAAATCTTCCCTAACATTTCTTTTTCGGTAACCAACCTCTCCAGAGATTTCAACTCTAGGGGCCATTCTAAGGTTTTTTCCCATAATACTAGACTCAGATTTTGAAACAAAGCACTACAATTTATCTGAACTACAAATTCCACGTCAATTTGAATGCTAGTATATCAATAAGCTTACCTTTTCTACCTAGAAGTCGCGTGAAGCTGGTTTGATTTGCAATTTCATCTTTGCTCAAATGGTTTTGGTAAATTATTGAGGCTGTAGTTGGCTTAATCAATTTTACAGCCTCAGTCAAATCATTCTTTCGAATTGAATTTGACTGGAGATGTCACACGTTCTGCAATTAATCCACAATCTTCAATTTCGTGGCTTAACAGCTCTCTACAACTTGTTTTATCAACTTTGAATTTGAGCCATCGATTCTAGACATCATTCTTTGCATCTGACGACTATCTTATTTTCCCAAAAACAACTGTCAACTGAGGACACGTGTCACCACCGCTTAATCGCTTACTCGTTAGATGTTGAGCACTTTTTCTTTAAGCGATTAAGTGAGTTGTGTGTGTGTGTAAATGGGTACCTGTTGAAAATGACACAAACACTCAATAGGTCATTGCATTAGCTTGAAAGGTTAGTCAAAACATGTAAAACCACTAATATCGGCCTATTGCCTTCTAACTAGA
>MU217241.1:81708-93961 GCA_018584345.1 Thuja plicata | reverse complement strand
ACACGAGAGTTGGCTTGTTTTTGCCCCATGTGTTTTCAGTATGATTGGGATCATTGTGAGTCAAGTGAGTGGGTGGATACATGGGTTCCACAATATCTAACTCCTTTATCTTTGACACTCTCTATAAAAAATGATGACATGGACACTTCAGTTGACTATGACCATCTTTTAGATCTTCTGCAGCCAGGAGATGTTTTTGCATTAGTTGCACCACAGGGGAATGATGAGAGGGCAGATTATTGGTTAGCACATTGTGTACGAGGTAAACAAAAGATTGTACAATCGATGACAGATGGTGATGGGTTCACATATCCTACTGGTTCAGTTGTTATTGTGGGAACATGGCTATGAATATACGTGGTTAGAAAGAATGGAATTCCTACATTTGAAGACTATAAGAAGCACAAAACTATTCTCATGTATTCACACCTTGTTATAGCAACAAATGTCAAGTTGTCAAAGCATCAAGGAAAACCAAAGACAAAAGAACTTTGGACTATTAGTACTACTGATCATGAAGCACTATTGGAGACCTTGAAGCAAATAGATGACCCTTTAGGAACACTTGACTAGGTAATAAGTTAACTCAGTGCAAGGTTTTATAAGTTAAGCTTAAATTCAATACATTAATTTCACCTTTCTTAGATTCTATTTTGAGTAAATAAACTTGGTTTTGTATGTGGATTGTAACTTGTGCAGGAGGACCTATGAAGACACCTAGGGTCAACATGGATCCAATCAGAGATAGAAGGACAAAAGAATCCTTATTGGTTAATTGAGATCTTTTGAAGCCTATAATGGTAATTTGTAACAATCATATATGCGTGGCCAATAGTGTCAACAAGGGATCTAAGTATAGATTTTTGAAAAAATAGGCAATGAAAACTCAAAATTTTTAATTATTTACTTATGTCATTTGCATGGTTTGAATTATTACAAGTTTGATTATTGTTTCTAATGCTTTAAGGATATTATTTTCATCAATAGGTGCTGACTCGTCTTTCAAATTCACATATCACACACTTGTAACCTGTCAAGACAAGTTATTTGGAGTTTGTTAGGACCCTAGAAAGTTTTTTGGTTAGCCTTGTGTCATTTTGAAGTCATTTGACCTCTTCGACCAAGAGGAATCCCTTGGGTATACGGTGAGACCTTAGGATTCTTTTACAAAGGTGTGGAGTCTTGTTGTCCAATTTGTGGAGTTCTTCAAGCCTCTACATCATAACTTGAAGTGGGTGTCAGTTTAAAATAGCTCCATAGTGTATATTTCAAACCATCTATCCTGACATCAAATCACCTACTCCATCAGCTCTAGTTGGCTGGGTAAATGCTAGTGACAACCCCATTCCACCCACGGAGTCACTGGAACACTCGCCACCACGCTCGACCCAAGTGTCCCCAAGGTGCACTAAGCACGATTGGGAAGCGATATTCCAAGGCTTGTATCTTAGACATAATGAGAGGTATTAACAAAATGTTAGGAGATATGAGATCATGTTGTCGAGGTCTACAAAAACCTCTCTCAATTTTGGGAAATTTGACTTTGTTTCCGTTTGGCAAGGCAATCTTAGTCGATGCCAAAACTTGCAGTGAGGGTCAACTGAAAGTAGCTCCAAAGTGTATATTTCAAACCGTCTATCCTGGCATCAAAGCGTCTACTCCATTGGCTCTGCTTGGTCGGGTAAATTCTAGTGACAACCCCATTCCATCCACGGAGTCACTGGAACACTAGAGACCATGCTCGACCCAAGTGTCCCCAAGGTGCACTAAGCACGATTGGGTAGCGATTTTCCAAGGCTCATATCTCGGACCTCGTGAGAGGTATCCAAAAATTTTTAGGGGCTATAGGATCATGTTTTTGAGGTCTATAAAAATCTCTCTCATTTTTGGGTGATTCAACTTTGTTTCTATTTCACAAGGCAATCTCCGTCGATGCCAAAACTTGCAATGAGGGCCAGTTGAAAGTAGCTCCGTAGTGTATATTTCAAACCGTCTATCTTGGAATCAAAGCATCTACTCCATCAGCTCTGGTTTGTTAGGTAAACACTAGTGACAACCCCATTCCACCCATGTAGTAAATGAAACACTTGCGACCATGCTCGAACCAAGTGTCCCCAAGGTGCACTAAGCACGATTGGACAAAAATTTTCTAAGGCTTGTATCTCAGACCTTATAAGAGGTATCGACAAACCATAAAGGGCTACAGGATTGTGATATAGAGGTATACAAAAACTCTCTCAATTTTGGAGGATTTGACTTCATTTGCGTTTGGCAAGGCAATCTCAGTCGATGCCAAAACTTGCAATGAGGGTCAGTTGAAAGTAGCTCCGTAGTGTATATTTCAAACCATCCATCCTGGCAATGAATTTTCTACTCTATCAGCTCTGGCTGGCCAGGTAAACGCTAGTGACAACCCCATTCCACCTGTGGAGTCACTAGAACACTCGCGACCACGGTCAACCCAAGTGTCCCTGAGGTGCACTAAGCACTATTGGGCAGTGATATTCCAAGGCTCGTATCTCAGACCTCGTGAGAGGTATTGACAAACTGTTAGGGATTACGAGTTTGTGTTTCTGAGGTCTACAAAAACCTCTCTTAGTTTTGGGCAATTTGACTTCATTTGTGTTTGGCAAGGCAATCTCTGTCGATGCCAAAACTTGTAATGAGGATCAGTTGAAAGTAGCTCCATAGTGTATATTTCAAACCATCCATCTTGGCATCGAATCATCTACTCCATCAGCTTTGTTTGGCTAGGTAAATGCTAGTGACAACCTCATTCCACCCACAAATTCACAAGAACACTCACAACCACGCTCGACCAAGTGTCCCCAAGGTGCACTAAGCACGATTGGGCAGCGATATTCCAAGGCTCATATTGCAGACCTCGTGAGAGGTATCAAAAAACTATTAGGGGTTACGAGTTTTTGTTTCTGAGGTCTACAAAAACCTCTCTTAGTTTTGGGTGATTCGACTTCATTTCCATTTGGCAAGACAATCTCAGTCGATGCTAAAACTTGCAATGAGGGTCAGTTGAAAGTAGCTCCGTAGTGTATATTTCAAACCGTTCATCCTAGCAATGAATCATCTGCTCCATTAGCTCTGATTGGATAGGTAAATGCTAGTGACAAACCCATTCCACCCACAGATTCAGTGGAACACTCGCGACCATGCTTGAGCCAAGTGTCCCCAAGGTGCACTAAGCACGATTGAGCAGAAATTTTCCAAGGCTTGTATCTCAGACCTCGTAAGAGGTATCGAAAAATTGTTAGGGGTTACGAGTTTGTATTTCTAAGGTCTACAACAACCTCTCTTTGTTTTGGGCTTTTTGACTTCATTTCCGTTTGGCAAGGCAATCTCAGTCGATGCCAAAACTTGCAATGAGGGTTAGTTGAAAGTAGCTTCATAGTGTATATTTCAAACCGTCTGTCCTGGAAATGAATCATCTGCTCCATTAGCTCTGGTTGTCCAGGAAAATATTAGTGACAACCCCATTCCACCCATGGAGTCACTGGAACACTCGCGACCACACTTGAGCCAAGTGTCCCCAAGGTGCACTAAGCACGATTGGGTAGCAATTTTCTAAGGCTCGTATCTTAGACCTCATAAGAGGTATCCACAAACCATTAGGGGTTACGAGTTCATGTTTCTGAGGTCTACAACAACCTCTCCCAGTTTTGGGCTTTTTGACTTCATTTCTGTTTGGCAAGGCAAACTCAGTCGATGCCATAACTTGCAATGAGGGTCAGTTGAATTACTATTGAAGGAAGAATTTGGGTATTTTTACAAAACAAAGAAGAATTTGAGTGATCTTGGTAATTTATTTCATCTATTATAACAATTCAAAAAAATTGACATATAACTTCAACAAGATCTAATTTAAATCATAATGATAATCAAATATAACTTCAAGACATAACAATCATAATCACAGTCAAGATATAACTTTACCATTCAATTACGTATACATGAATAATAAATGTGTATATGAAAGATGACACAAATATAACATAAAAATGAAAATTTTCTATATATAGAAAGTATCAAAAGTATCTCCATATACAAATATGGCACATGCCATTTCAAAATGTCTACAAAATCAATGTTTCAAGGTGTACAATGTGGCATATATGCCATCTCAAAATGTGCCAAGTAGCATCTCTAAATGAACACAACTAAAACTACATCCTATGCCGTAGGGGGATCATCAAAAAGTAGTCTCTTTGAAGAAGTATTTGGCTCTAACTGATCCTGCATAAAAAATGAGTTCAATCCCAAGTTAGATTGCTTAGTTTATATGATTTGTACATATCTTTAATTCATAATTCAAACATGAATTTAATTATAAATTATAATTTAATACAAACATATGTACCTGGCCTCTTGGTCACCTACCATGATCAAGTGTCCTAACATAAGTCTTTGGTAGCGAACAGACAGTGCCACTAATACCAACTCTGACCTATAAATATATATTTGCAATAATGAGATTAGTAGAGTGCTGCAGGGTCCCAAGGTGCAACATAGAGTAATAAATTTACAAAATAGGATGATAGCATAATAAAATTACAAATTGATTGAACTAAAATTAAAACTTACGTCCACCGACCCCTCCTTTGGAATAGTGGGCTAGGTCAACAAAGATAGAAATGATTCTTGTGGGGCCTCTCTCGCACTAGGAGTAACCTATGAGAGTAAAAAAGATAGTCAATTATATATAAATGTACTTCATCATAACATCCCTGGTTACAAAATACAAATAAAAATATGTACAAATCTACGTACAATCAGGCTATCACCCCGAATCGAGATGCCTATGAGCCCAGGCTCCCGAACCTGTGTCGAGACATCGTCATGAGCCACACCCTATACAATAAAGTGCATGTAAAATATTTATTACCACACAAGTAAAATACATATACATGCATAATTAATCTTAAATAATTAATTACCTTTCCTTTGTTGACGCATGAGGAAGGAACCCCCTCGTGCTCCCCACTGACATCAGCTGAGACCTACAAGAGTACAATAAGATGACAATATATTAGTAAATGTCTGAATTTTATTGCTCTAATTAATAGAGATTTCAGCATGTACACCAAATAATAATAAAAAAAACTAATGGGTACATAATTTATAATATACCATATAGGTGTCAAGGCCAAATAAAATAGCTGAAAGTGTGGAGTCATCCACCTGCCTCAACTCCTCCTCTATCATCAAATGAACATAAATGGACCAAATATATATACATAAGTGCATGTAGTCATTAAAACTAATCTAAATAAATAAATTATTTTTAAATTAAATAAGTCATGTGAAAAATTTATTTATAATGTTTACTCTTACCGTATCAACATGACTCAATGGCTCTGCGTACCCCTCCTCAGCACTTTCATGAGACACAGATGCTCCAAGAGGTGTTGCAGCCTCTGTAGCTACGGCTCTTGTGTCCTCCTCATCAATAACATACTGATATGTATCAACATCAGTAAGCGTTCTGAAGCACAAATTCTTGTACATAATGCAAGAATGGGGCATGCATACATGTGAACTACTGCCAGATGTCGATGCGCCAGCATGATCCACACCAAGAGGCAACAATGACCTAGTCTGCTTGATCAACTGATCACTCAGCATGTGAATGGCTCTAATACTCTGTGAGGTAGCCTCTGCAATGATATCAGGATGATGCACTGGAGGAGGGGGTGCGACATCAGTGGGGGGGACAAAGGTAGTGGCCTTTTTGCACTAGGCAAATGAACTAGTCTAAGGAGCTCCTCTGCCCACGCCCATGTTGGGCCTCATGCTCCAATAATTAACATTGTGACCAAGAACAAACTCAGCATAATATTTTTTTATGAAATAGAAAGGGAGATCCAAATTTCTATGGGGTGGTTTATCAAAAACCATCCACCACCGATCCCAAAAGTGTGTGCACATTGCTTCATTTGTGCACCATTTTATTGATAATTTTGGCTTTTTGGGGTCAAATTTTAATTTGATTTTAGGATTAACAAAAAGGGAGGCTATATCTTCCTTTGTTATATTAAGGGTAGCAATCCCATCTTGGTCAAGCCCATCATCAAATTGGGTGTGCATATCATCACGCCAATGAAGAGCAGCATTATGTTGCTGCGTAAGGGTGTCAATGTTTTCAACAATGGTATTTAGGGTGGCAAGCATAGGAGCTAAGGTAGGTATATTCTTATACATGTTTTTGAAGCCTCTATAGTGTTCAGACTCTCTTGTATCAAATCCTCTAAAGATTGAGGGTTTTGAAGAGGTTCTGGATTATTTTGGGGATCATTATTTGGTGGGGGAGGGTTATTATCTTCATTGTTGTTAGCCATGCCTGATTAAATAATATACAAATATAAATCCAAATTGATTTCATATATTATTGAAAAAATCAATACAAAACCCCATTTTTACCCAAAAAACTACATTTAACATGAAAATGAAAAAAATCAATCCAGATATAACAAGAATTTACTTACCGGATAAACCGTGGAGTCAAATTTGTTGTTGGAGCAACCAGGTACCCGAAAAAATTATGTATATGATATATCTAGCTATTTTCCAAACCTAAAGTGATGAGAGAAATGAGGAAAGTGGTTCACGGGTTTTTGATTTATGCCATAGGTTTTGGGTACCCGAAAAAATTGGGTACCCAATATTTTTAGGTACCCAAAAATATCATGTACCCGATTAGGCTTGTGCTTTGGTGTCAGGTTTTCCCAGGTGTACTGACATCCAAGCCTACTAAAAAGTCAACAAGCACTTTCATGCGCTTTTGGACGAGTGAAAAGTGGATTTTTTTCACATCGCCACTTTTTGGCCCCCCATGATCTTGCACATACCCAACATGCTACCAATTTTTTACTCTTCTAAAGTGATGCCCTGTGAGGAGCCAACCCTGTTAAAGGTTACAATAACACATTGCTAGGTGTGACCTGGTTAAAGGATTTAACCACCCTATCAAGAGTAGCCTTATTAGAGGACTTAGAAAATTCCACCTAAATGTCACCTTGTTAGAGAATCTATACAAATGACTGTTAGGTCAACCTTGTTAAAGGATTTAACTGATACAATGGTTAGAAATTAATCAACAGTTGTGATTTGATACATACAACTTACTTTGCAAATTTAGATCCAATTACAGCTCTGATGTTAACTCACTAGATAGCCTACATTGTCATCTCAACCTTCTGATCTGCTTGAAAATCTGTCAATAAATCACACATGCAACTCTTTGCTTCTATATTCAGCCTTCTCTGCTAGATCATGCTAAACAGTAAATCAACTATGCAACTCTTTTACATACTTCACATTCAGTAGCACACCTCTTGCATCCTTAAATGAATAACCGCTTGAGGTTATCATATACCTCTTTGTCTAGGTCAGATAAATCTTTTGCCGCTTAAACAAGATCGTAGATCTTAGGTTAGGTCAGATCCAATGGATCATTCCATCTTTGCATTACATTTACTTCTCCAAAGTTGTCTCTAATTAAATCTTGAAACCATGCATTAATTACAGTTACCCATACTTTAAATGACGCAGATCAATCTTTAATTAACATTACATATCCCAATAAAATTAACTAAGTTGGCCAGAGATCTCAAATCTCATCATTAATCCAATTACTGTAAGTCGGCCAACATCACTATTTCCACTTGGAAATTTCAATGGTGCTCGACATTGAACAACTTTTGCTTGTCACAAGAAACTTTGCTTGGCACAAGAAACTTTTCTCGGCACAAGAAACTTTTCTCGGCACAAGAAACTTTTCTCGTCATAAGAAACTTTGCTGGGCACAAGCCAAACTTGCTCGGCATAGAACAGCCAGAAAAACTATCTTTGAAAGATAAACAACTAATTGCTTTGGTAGAGTGCCGACTGATCAAGTACCCTTTTAATTTCCTTAACTCAACCATTCACTTGGTCTTCTTGTTAAATCTTCTTCATCATCAGTAGATATGGTACTCAAACAGATAACAATAGTCTCACCAGTTAAGGTTTGACATCAATGAAAAAATAACAATTGCTTGCATTGTCACTTTCCAACAATCTCCCTCTTTGGCATTGATGGCAACACAAAATATTTAAAAAATGATTTAACAAGCATAGTTACCAACCAATCCAAAAAATTCACCTGTGTTCCTTAATATGAATGAATCTTCATTAATGTCTTTAGCTTCATTCTGATTCTTATCTATAAAATATTTCTCCCTCTGTGTCTGTAATCATCTATGTCTAATCATCTGTAGATTCCCTCTGAGTAGATAATCACTTCAATATTTTCAACAGTAACTTTTGCCTCTATGTAATCTTTCCCTCTTGGTAATCTCTTCTTCTAGGCAATCTCTTCCTCTTTATAGGTAATCTCTCCCTCTTTGACAATAATGCCAAAGATGTCAATATCACTTTCATGTAGATCTTTAGTATCATGTTGATTTTTTCATCTTGATTATGACTGATTTCGTTTTCTGTCCTTGTTCATCTCCACAACTTTAGCCAGCATCCTAAAGTGTGACTAATTATGCATCAATGTGTCAAGTATTTTGAATGTAATATTTGATGCAACAGTACCATTCAAAAATTAATTAGCCTCAGTTAAGGGAATCACCCCCATTTTACCTCACAGATACTCATGAGCATCCTTAGGTAGTTCTTTTGTGAATATGTCTGCTAATTGTTCTTTAGTGTTCACATAATCCAGTCTCACTTCTTTATTCTGAACTAGCTCACTCAATTAATGATACTTGATAGCTATATGCTTTGTCTTTGAGTGTATAACTGGATTTTTAGAAATATTAATAGCACTCATGTTATCACAATATATGACAACTGGGTCAGTGATTTCTTCCTTCATACCTTTTAGTAGTATCTTCAACCACACAATGTTAGAACAGTTAAATGCTGCTACCACATACTCGGCTTCAGCTGTAGATTATGAGGTGTAGTTTTGTTTCTTTCTTGTCCAGGAGATCAATCTCTTTCCTAAAAGAAATGCTCCACCAGTTGCACTTTTCTTGTCATCAACATTTCCAACCCAGTCAGAGTCAGTGTAAACTCTGAGTTCAAACTTGTCATTCTTTTTGTAGTATAGACCATAGTCATCAGTTCCTTTCAAATATCTGAGAATCCTTTTGACTGCCATCATGTGAGTTTCCTTGGGATTAGCAGAAAACCTTGCAACAATCCCAACAGCTAGGGCAATATCAGGTCTACTATGTACAATATACTGTAGTTTACCAATCATTGATCTATAGAGTGTTTGGTTCACTTCTTTTGTGTCATTATCTTTTGTCAGCTTATGTCCAGTAGCCATGGGTGTACTTACTAGTTTGGACTCTTCCATTCCAAAAAATTTCAGTATCTCCTTGATATATTTAGATTGAGTGATATAGATACCATTCTTAATTTGATAAATTTGTAAGCCAACAAAGAATTTTATTTCACCAAACATAGACATCTCAAACTCAGTTTGAATCTCTGTTGCAAATTTCTGGCATAATACATCTTGTCCACTACATATGATGTCATCTATAAAAATTTCAGCTAATAATGTACCTTTGCTTTGCTCTGTCTTCATGTATAGGTTGTTGTTTTCATTGGTTCTTGCAAATCCAATCTTGATCAGATAACTATGCAATCTCTCATACCATACTTTTGGCACTTGCTTCAATCCATATAATGCTTTGTGCAATCTGCAAACCATATTCCTTTTGTTTGGGTCAAAAAAACCATCAGCTTGCTCAATATACACTTCTTCCAAGATACCATTGAGAAATGCAGATTTCACAGCCATCTGATAAACTTTGAATCCTTTATACACTGCATATGCAAGTAAGGTTCTGACACCTTCCAATATTGCAACTGGGGTGAAGGTTTCACCATAGTCAATTCCTTTCTCCTATGCATAACCCTTGCATACCAGTCTAGCTTTGTTTCTTGTCACATCTCCATGTTCATTCAGCTTATTTCTGAATACCCACTTTGTGCCAATTACATTTTTATCCTTCGGCTTGGATATAAGTGTCCAAGTTTTGTTCTTCTCAATTTGTTTAATTTCCTCATTCATTGCTTGTATCCAATCTTCATTTTCTAAAGCATCTTTCACTGTTTTGGGCTCAAATTTACATAACAAACATGTGTCATTTTTCATCTTACTTCGTGTCATAAAAGTAGAATCCTTTGATCCAATGATTTGATTAGAATTGTGATTTATTTTCACATATTTTTCTAGAGTAGGCTCAGTCCTTGCTGTAGGTTCATTGTCTGTATTCAGTTCTGGTTGATTCTGTGACTCGGCATCTCCTTCAGATAGCTTGGCATTCACTTGCAGTTGCTCGAAAACTCCACTTTGTGACTTGGCAGGTGCATGCTGTTGCTCAACAGTAGTCTCAGGTAGTGAATTAGAATCTTTCTCATCCAGATATATGAATGATCTACAGCTTTCAGGCTCTTATGTACTTTCAGCTTCATTTCTTTCTGCAAACTCATCAATTCTTACATTTGCACTTTCATTAATTTTGTTAGTATTAGAATTCAAACATTTGTAAGCCTTTCTTTTCGCTAAATAACCAAGGAATATTCCTTCTTCACCTTTAGCATCTAGTTTTCCATTTCTGTTGTCCTTCAGTATAAAACATTTTCTTCCAAATACTTTAAAATACTTTACACCAGGTGCATAACCATACCAAAGTTCATAAGCTGTAGCATTTGTACCTTTCTTGATTTGAACTCTATTTAGTGTATAGACTACAGTACTTACAACTTCTTTCCAATATTTCTGTGCAACATTTTTCTCCATCATTAATGTTCTTTCACAGTCTATGATAGATCTATTCCTTCGTTCAACAATACCATTTTGTGGAGGAGTCCTAGGTGTGAACAACTATCTCTTTATGCCTCAGTCACTGTAGGAATTGTTAAACTCATTAGAAATTAACTCTCCACCTCTATCAGATCTTAAGCATTTCAAACTTTTGCATGTTTCGTTTTCAACTTTAGCTAAGTACCATTTAAATAACTAGAATGCATCAGATTTTTCCTTGAGAAAAATTACAGTCATCATACTTGAATAATCATCAACAAATAGAATAAAATATCTAGCACCACAGTAGCTTCTTTCTCCAATGGGACCACAGAGATCAGTATGGACCAATTCTAGAATTTCCTCTGATATGTGTATTTTACTCTTGAAACTAGACTTAGTCATCTTTCCTAGTTGACATTGTTTACACATAGCATTCTCAGGTTTCTTTAACTTAGGTAGCCCTCTAACCTTTTTCAATCTACTTATGCTTACCAATTTATCAAAGTTCACATGACACAACCTCTTATGCCATAACCAAACATCATTGTATTGTGCAAACAAACATGTTTCTTCAGATAAATCCAGATAAAATAAGTTACCTTTAGTCTGATCCCCACTTCCAACTAATTCTCCAGTAGAATCATAGATCTTTGCTTTTCTGT
Organism: Thuja plicata; assembly: GCA_018584345.1. Lineage (NCBI taxonomy): Eukaryota > Viridiplantae > Streptophyta > Pinopsida > Cupressales > Cupressaceae > Thuja > Thuja plicata. Next base: position 82,474 of record MU217241.1, on the reverse strand, counting down.
GATGGAATTCAACTTTGTAATCAGAAGTGTTCAGCTATGCAACACTAAGAAAATTGTATTTAAGATCATCAACCCAATACACATCATCACATCTAATTTTGTCAATTAGGTTAATCAATCCTTTACCTTTGATACGACATGGTGCATCATTACCAAATTTTACATATCTTCCTTTGCATTGGTTTAGGTTTTCAAACTTATCTTTGTCACTAGTCATATGATGGGAACAACCAATGTCAATGATCCATCGATCACTTTTACTCATATAAGAGATCAGTGCAGTTTTCTCATCATCATCATAATCTTCTTTCATTGCAACATAAACAACTTCTATATCATTGTCATCAGAATTATCAGTGTCATTGTCAGAAGGTTCTTCAGTAATACAATAAGATTTCTTACCTTTTTCTTTGTAGTCCTTATATTTCTTGAAGTCTCGGTCATCCTTTCTGTCTTTGTATTCCTTGTATTTGTAGTCCTTTCTTTCATCCTTTTCATTCTTATCAGGACATCTAGCAGCTATATGACCAACTTTGTTGCATGAAAAACAAATAATAGGAAGTTTACCTTTGTATTTTCCTTTTCCTCTGGATAGCCTTTTTGCCATAAGTGCTTCAAGTTCTTCAAGATCATCATCATAAGTGTCACTATCACTGTCCACATGTTTCTTTCCTTTCTTAGATTTATTGAGAACCAGTTGTGATCTAAAAGCAGAATCAATCCCTTGTGGATTATAGTTATCATAATTTGACATTTCAAATGCAGT
>MU217241.1:59669-74584 GCA_018584345.1 Thuja plicata | reverse complement strand
TAGTGGACCCAATTGATCTAGATTTACCAATAACAACTTCCACTTTCTACATTGAAAAAGTACCATATCTCTCTCTTCAAGGGTGGGTTATTCATTACTACCATGTCATGTTGTATTCAGTTGTATGCAGCTCTAATTGTTTATTTTCTACTATGCAATCTTTAGCATATGTATTAGGTGACTCATGTGACTTATGTAAATCTTTAGAGATAAATGCCATTGATACCCTTTGGATAAAGATGATTGATACTACATCTACCATCGTTTAAAAGACTGGTTTTAAAGTTAAACCTGAATTATAATTTCTTTGTGAGTTACATAGGCAAGGCCATCTATAATGAGCCCCCAAGGCATTAGGTTTGGACCTTAGGTCTTGTAATTTTAAGTTCTTCCTTCATCTTTCCACCCCTTACCAATATTTTACATATTTTGCATCTCTTTACGAAACTAGTTTTTAATGCCTTACGAAACTAGTTTTCAATGCCTTATGTATTTTTCCCACTTATTCATTATGTTGGCATACTTATTCATTATTTTCATTATTGTTACTGATTATTTGTTGATTTTTTGATCTCTTTTTCCCTTGGGAATGATTCTCAAGTAGAAAAAGTAGGATATATATCATCTATCTTTCTTGAAGACTCTTTACCAAAAGGGTATCAATGTCCTTTATCTTCAATAGAATAAGGGGTGCAGAAGGTTGCTTTGCATCCATTGGGTATAGAAATTGAGTGGTATACCTAGATGTTGCAAAGCATCTTTTGCACCCTCGATTTTAGTGAAGAGAGAAATGCCATTGTTACCCTTTGGATAAAGAAGCTTCAAAACATAAATATGACATCATACCATTACAAATAGAAAAACATTTCCAAGGGATAATAGATTCTCTATCCTACCATAGACATGTGTGTGTTCCTTATCATAGCCTTAACACAAGCTCAATCTCAAGAGATTGTAGTGGACCCAATTGATCTAGATTGACCAATAACAACTTCCACTTTCAAAATTAAAAAAGTACCATATCTCTCTCTTCAAGCCTAGGTTATTCATTACTACCATGTCATGTTGTATTTAGTTGTATGTAGCTCTATTTGTTTATTGTCTACTATGCAATATTTAGCATATGTATCATGTGACCCATGTGACTTATGTAGATATTTAGAGAGAAATGTGATTGATACCCTTTGGATAAAGAGGATTGATACCACTTCTACAATCCTTTAAAAGACTGGTTTTACAGTTAAACCTGAACTACGATGTCTATACAAGTTACATAGGCAAGGTAATCTATGATGAGCCCCCGAGGCATTAGGTATGGCCCTTAGGTCTTGTACTTTTTATTTCTTTCTTGATATTGCCACCCCTTACCAATATTTTACATAGTTTGCATCTCTTTAGAAAACTAGTTTTCAATGCCTTATGAAACTAGTTTTCAATGCCATATGTGGTCCTTAAGTACTTCATTCATCAACCTAATAAAATTTGATGGAGCACTTAAAAAGGCCAAATGGCATGACTAGGCATTCATACAGCCCTTCAGTGGTCTTGAAGGCTGTCTTCCACTCATCTGCTTCATTCATCCTTATCTGGTGATATCCACTTTTTACATCTATCTTTGTGAAGTACCTTGCACCTCCTAGACAATCCATCAAGTCTTCAATCCTAGGGATAGGGAACCTATATCTGATAGTGATCCTATTAATGGCTCTAAAGTTAGTACATAATCTCCAAGTGCCTCTTGTCTTAGGGGCTAGGACTGTGGGTACATCACAAGGACTAATGCTCTTCCTTATAAGACCTTGTTCTAGTAACTCTTGAATTTGCCTAGCTATTTCCTCATTCTATTGAGGAGTCATCTTGTAGGATACTTTATTGGGTAGGGTAGCTCAAGGAATAAGTTAATTCTTATGGCTTATGGGTCTTATATGGGGTAAGGTTAATGGTTGTCCATCACTTACAATACCTTCATACTTCTGCAATATTTCTTGTATCTCTTGGGGAAGCTCTGTTCTCTTCACCGTTTTGTCTTCAACTTAATTTGGCTTAAAATTTAGTGCAAATCCAACTCCTTCTCCTTCCTCCATGGCTTCCAAGAACTCTTTCTCACTCACCATTAGTACATTCGGACCAGTTGTCTTCATCTCTACATCTTCTAACAATGACTAAATTTTGAAATTCATGTTATCCTTCTTGAAAGTATAGGAGTTCTTTACTCCATCATGGATAGCTTGGTGGTCAAATTTCCATGGCCTACCTAGGATCAAGTAACATTCATCCATGGGAAGCACATCACATAGTACCTTTTCCTTATATCTCCCTATAGAGAACTCCACCCATGCTTTCTCATTCACTAAGACATGTTGTCCCTTATTGAGCAATGATACCTTGTAGGGATGAGTATGAGGTATCCTTGTCATATTTAGTTTGTTGACTGTCTCCTCTAATAAAATATTATCAGTAGACCCTAATTTTATGATAACCCTACATACTTTACCCATCACCTTACATTTGATTCTAAATATAGACCTCCTTTGGCTTGGCTCCTCCTTGATTGGCTCCTTGATCAATGTTCTCCTATTCATGAGGTTCTCACCTTCCTCTAAATTTAGTGGCACCTCAAGGTGTTTATCAGCTACATTTGTGTCCTCTTGGACCAAATTAGTCCTCTTGTTACCTCCTTGAGAAGTACTACCCTTCTCTGGACACCTATAGGCAGGGCATCCCATTTGGTTACAATGGTAACATTTCATGTTGGCGAAGTAATTGTCTCTTCCTTGTCCACCACTTCTACCTCTAAAATTGGAGTTCCTTCCTCTACCACCTCTACTAGAATTTGCTTCTTGCTGCTAATTGTATTTGACTTCTCCTTGTGTCCTTAATTCTGAACTCCTTCCACCATAGCCACGTCTTTGTCCTCTACTATCTCTTACTCTACCTCTTCCTTTAGAACTATTTTCTTGCTTCCAATTGCCTCTCTCCTCTATCTTCAAGGCCATTTGATAGCATTGGCATATGGTTTTGAAGTTCACAAGACTCATTTCTTCTTGAATAGACCATTTGAATCCATTCAAATACCTATCTAGCTTGATGCTTTCATCTTCAGCCACTTGTGACCGTAGGCACAACTTTTGGAACTCTTTAGTGTAGTCTTGGACATCTAGATATTTTTGTCTTAGATTATGTCTCCTCCTATGTAGCTTCACTTCATAATCATCAGGAAAATAGGTCTACTTCATCTTAGTCACCATGCCCTTCCATGTGGCTATAGAACTCTTTCCTTCTTTCTCTCTTTCAATTTGAACAAAATTCCACCATGTGAGAGATGAACCTATCAATCTTGACTCAGCCACATTCACTTTTTGGGCCTCTATGATACCATCACATTCAAAATGGTTCTCTATGCTATCTATCCAATCTACAACTAAATCTGGATCCATTTGTCCAATAAATAGTGGCACACCCTCCAAAGCTTTACCACTTAAAGCCTTCAATGCCTTTAAGAAGGTTTCTTGGTCACCGACAGGAACAGGGGTTTGAACTTCTTCTTCTAGTTACACTTCTTTCTCCCTTGCTTCTTCTTCATCTTTCTGGTCTATCTTAACTTTCATCTTCTCAGCTTTGTCTTGGACTTCTCCTAAGAGTTTCTCCATTTGAGACAACCTTTATCTTAATGACTTGTTGTCTTCTTCTTGTTCTTCAACATTTTTGGGGAACTCAACATTAGTCACCATGACTTTTTATTTTGATGATCCTAAAGGTGTATTCTCTCTCACTGATTTAGTATGCTAAAACATCCACCACAAGCCTAATCTATAATCAAGCTCTGATACCAATATGATGTAAGTGTTCCAAGGCTTGCTAGCATTGCAACTAAGAGACATAGCTTGTCTCTTCTAGGAACCTAATATCATCTAGGTCCATAATTGGCTTAGATTATTAACTAATTCCAATTTCAACTCTTCTCTAAGAGTTCTCCACTCATGTGCTTCACCCTGAAAGACTAACACCCTTAGTTCAAATCTCCACTTCTCCTACTTACACTTAGAAGAGTCTATGTGTCAATTTCCACACTAACATTCATGAATCACTTGCGGGGGTTTCCAACACCATGTAGGAATTGCATTTTATCAATTTGGAATCCATCTTGAGGGATCTCCTTCCCATTTTTAGTCGAGTCCAAGTTTATGTCTTCAAGAGGCCTAACTAGGCTTATCTCCTTGTATCCCTTGACAGTGTGTTTTTCTCACTTCTTGAAATTTTTTTCCAAAGAACTAAAAATTCTAAGACCATATCCAGATACCCTTTTCCATTTCACAAATTATTTTTTAAGTCTCAAACCCCTAAGTCATCCGTATATAGCTTTCCTATAAACTAGGTCTTATAGGGCTAATAGGCCTAAATTATAGGACAGTCTGCAACACTATGAAAAAATTGCTCAAAACTTGTCTTCACTAATTGGTATGAACTCAACCATTTAAATATGTCAAGCTAACAATAAACCCTAATTGGAAATTTACTTAGACCGTACAATTCTATCTTTCCCTGCATATGAATGCTCACTATTACTCCTCCAAACCACTAACTGGATAGTGCATGCTCGCCTAGGGCTTGGATCTAAAATTAGAAAATTGCACTTCTAAGACTCCTAACTCAACACTTATGTACACTACTGACTCCCCTAACATTTCCATCTACTCTCAGGTGTTTCCCATGGTTATATTTCATGGGGAAGCCATGACTTGACTGACTGGTAAGGATAGGACCAGTGAACCTGCTTGTTATAAGAAAATTTAACTATGAATGTATACTATCTCTAATTGACTAACTCATTGAATAAAAAGTGTTTCTAACTATCATAAGAACACAAATCAACCATTAGATTCAAGCACTCAATCTAGTCAATGTGACTGTTTCAAGGAAATGCTCGGGATTTCTTAAAACTCAGAATTGTAGAGCTATATTCAACTTAAAACTTGTTACAAATAAAAAACTAACTGCTTGATTTGAGTCATTCTCTCCATTAGATGCCTTATTCCACCATTCTATGTCCTTGGTAGTCGATTCCCCACTCCTATTTTCAAGGAGAATCTGATTTAACCATGTGGCATGCAACATTTACAATTATTGCAAATGTTGTCATGACAACAATTTAGCAACTTTTGGCATCTTTTCAATTATGCCTTCTCCCTAAATTTTAGGACCTCAAACCTCTCCATTTAAAGGATCCAAGATCATTTAAGGACCTATGGCATCTCTATGTCCTCAATTATGAGTTTAGGACACATTCATGACTCCAACCTCACATTTAACAACTAAGCCTAAGAATTTGAAAATACTACTAACAATGGCTATTAATATGACGTTAGTCCTAATGACTAACTCACTTAGCCTACATTTAAAAGACCTACTAAGGTCCAAAAACAACTAACCTATCTTGACTTGGCTAATGTAAAGTACAATCCAAAATGAACAAACATGGAGGTTAGCCTAGGTGCTCTTGCACCAAGAAGGTTGCTTTGCATCCACTAGGTATAGAAATTATGTGGTATACCAAAATGATGCGAAGCATCTTCTGCGCCCTCAATTTTAGTGAAGAGAGAAATTCCATTGATACCCTTTGGATAAAGAAGCTTCAGAACATAAATATGACATCCTACCATTACTAATAGAAAAACATTTCCAAGGGATCATAGATGCTCTAGATTTACCAATAACAACTTCCACTTTCTACATTGAAAAAGTACCATATCTCTCTATTCAAGGATGGGTTATTCATTACTACCATCTCTCTCTTCAAGGGTGGGTTATTCAGTTGTATGTAGCTCTAATTGTTTATTTTCTATTGTGCAATCTTTAGCATATGTATCAGGTGACTGATGTGACTTATGTAAATCTTTAGAGAGAAATGCCATTGATACCCTTTGGATAAAGAGGTTTGAACCACTTCTACCATCCTTTAAAAGATGGGTTTTAAAGTTAAACCTGAATTACAATGTCTCTACAAGTTACATAGGCAAGGCCATCTATGATGAGCCCCCGAGGCATTAGGTCTAGCCCTTAGGTCTTGTACTTTTGAGTTCTTTCTTGATCTTGCCACCCCTTACCAATATTTTACATATTTTGCATCTCATTAAGAAACTAGTTTTAAATGCCTTACGAAACTAGGTTTCAATTCCTTACGTATTTTTCCCACTTATTCATTATGTTGGCATACTTATTCATTATTTTCATTATTGTTACTGATTATTTGTTAAGTTTTTGATCTATTTTTCCCTTGGGAATTCTTTTCATGTAGAAACAATAGGATATATACCATCTACCTTTCTTCAAGACTCTTTATCAAAAGGGTATCAATGTCCTTTATCTTCAATCGAATAAGGGGTGGAAAAGGTTTCTTTTCATCCACTGGGTATAGAAATTGAATGGTATACCCAGCCGATACAAAGCATCTTCCGTACCCTCAATTTCAGTGAAGAGAGAAATTCCATTGATACCCTTTGGTTAAAGAAGCTTCAAAACATGAATATGACATCCTACCATTACTACTTGAAAAGCATTTCCAAGGGATCTTAGATGCTCTATCCTACCATAGACACATCTTTTTTCCTTATCATAGCATTAACACAAGCTCAATTTTGAGAGGTTGTAGTAGACCCAATTGATCTAGATTGAAAAATAACAACTTCCACTTTCTACATTGAAAAAGTACCATATCTCTCTCTTCAAGGGTGGGTTATTCATTACTACCATGCCATGTTGTATTCAATTGTACATAGCTCTAATTGTTTATTATCTACTATGCAATATTTAGCATTTGTATCATGTGACTCATGTGACTTATGTAAATCTTTAGAGAGAAATGTCATTGATACCCTTTGGATAAAGAGGATTGATACCACTTCTACCATCCTTCAAAAGATTGGTTTTAAAGTTAAACCTGAACTACAATGTCTCTACGAGTTACATAGGCAAGGCCATCTATGATGAGCCCCCAAGGCATTAGGTCTGTCCCTTAGGTATTTTACTTTTGAGTTCTTTCTTGATCTTTCCACCTATTACCAATATTTTACATAGTTTGCATCTCTTTAAAAAACTAGTTTTCAAAACCTTATGTAACTAATTTTCAATGCCTTATGTATTTTGCCCACTTATTCATTATGTTGGCTTACTTATTCATTATTTTCATTATTGTTACTGATTATTTGTTGAGTTTTTGATCTCTTTCTCCCTTGGGAATGCTTTTCAATTAGAAAAAGTAGGATATATAACATCTCTCTTTCTTGAAGACTCTTTATCAAAAGGGTATCAATGTCCTTTATCTTCAATAGAACAAGGGGTGCATAAGTGATGTAAGTATTCCAAGGATTGCTAGCACTGCAACTAAGGGACCTAGCTTGTCTCTTCTAGGAACCTAATATCCTCTAGGTCATGAATTGGCTTAGATGATTAACTAAGTTGAATTTCAACTCTTCTCTAAGAGTTCACCACTCATGTGCTTCACCCTAAAATACTAACACCCTTAGTTATTTCAAATCTGCACTTCTCCTACTTTCACTTAGAAGAGTCTAAGTGTCAATTTCCACACTAACATTCATGAATCACTTTCAGGGGTGTCCAACACCATGTAGAAATTGTATTTGATAAATTTGGAATCCATCTTTAAGGATCTTCTTCCCATTTTCAGTCGAGTCCAAGTTTGTGTCTTCAAGAGGCCTAATTAGGCTTATCTCCTTGTAGCCCTTGACAGTGTGTTTTTCTCACTTCTTGCAAAAATTTTCCAAAGACCTCAAAATTATAAGACCATATCCAGATACCCTTTTCCATTTCACAAAGTATTTTTTAAGTCTCAAACCCCTAAGTCATCCGTACATAGGGTTCCTATAAACTAGGTCTTATAGGGCTAATAGCCCTAAATTCTAGGAGAGACTGCAACACTATGCAAAAATTGCTCAAAACTTGTCTTTAGTGATTGGTATGAACTCAACCATTTTAGTATTTCAAGATAACACTAAAACCTAACTGGAAATGTACTTAGACCGCACAATTTTATCTTTCCCTGCATATGAATGTTCACTGTTACTCCTCCAAACCACTAACCAGACAGTGCATGCTCGCCTAGGGCTTGGATCTAAAAATAAATAATTACACTTCTAAGACTCCTAACTCTACACTTATGTACACTACTAACTCCCCTAATATTTCCATCTATCCTTAGGTGTTTCCCATGGTTAGATTTCATGGGGGAGCCATGACTTGACTGACTAGTCAGGACAGGACGAGTGAACCCCCTAGTTACAAGATAATTTAACTACGACTGTATACTATCTCTAATAAACTAACTCACTAAATGAAAAGTGCTTCTAACTATCCTAAGAACACAAAAAAACTATTAGATTCAAACACTCAATCCATTCAATGTGATTGTTTCAGGGAAATTCTCAGGACTACTGAAAACTCAGAATTGCAGAGCTATATTCAATTTCAAACTTGTTACAAATCAAAAACTAACTGTTTGATTCGAGTCCTCTCCATTAAATTCCTTCTTCCACCATTCTAGGGCCTTTTTCATCGATTCCCCACACCTATTTTCAAGGAGAATCCGATGTAACCATGTTGCATGCAACACTTGCAATTATTGCAAATGTTGTCATGACAACAATTTAGCAACTTTTGGCATCTTTTCAATTATGCCTTCTCCCTACATTTTAGGACCTCTAACCTCTCCATTTCGAGTATCCAAGATCATTTAAGGACCCATGGCATCTCTATGTCCTCAATTATGAGTTTAGGACACACTCATGACTCCAATCTCACATTTAACAACTAAGCCTAAGAATTTGAAAATACTACTAACAATGGCTATTAATGTGACCTTAGTCCTAATGACTAACTCACCTAGCCTACATTGCAAAGACCTACTAAGGTCCAAAAAAAACTAACCTATATTGAATTGGATAATGTCAAGTACAAGACAAAATGAACAAACATGGAGGTTAGCCTAGGTGCTCTAGCACCATCCTCCCCTGTTGGTTGCATTTCGTGTTTTTACTACTTTACCTTGTTCCTTGCCTTGCCCTCTGCAAATTTTTAGATTTTCATGCCTATACATTGCCCAAATTGTCAAAACCCTAAAAAAACCCTAAAGCTTAATGTTAAACAATGTATTTGAAACCCTTAGCCATGTCTTATGTTTCGTCATTACCTTTTTCTATCACTCAAGTCATGTGCTTTAAGTTAGGTCGCTTGATCGCGTTACCTGGAATGAATATGCTAAATCCTCTTCCGACTTCGCTTTTCCCTTATGTCGCATAGTCTTTTTAAGAAATGGAATATTCTTGCAGTGTCTCAAGACTTAGCGATTTCACTTAAGTCGGGTTGTCGCTTGAACTTCATAACATAAAGCTTTGTAAGAATGGGACCCACTGTTAGTCGGGTGATCGCGTGATGTTTTCCACAGTTAGTAAAATATGCTCCGACTTCGCGCTTACCTATTGTCGCGTTATCGCTAGAACAGGCCATGGAAAACAGTTAAAGATTTCTTTAGTCACGAGGTCTCGTGATAAGATGGTAGTTAAGGGATAACAGTTCTGATGCAGCAACTGACGGTTTGATGTTAGTGATTCCCCTCAGTCGGGATGTCGCTAGAGCAGGGTGATGACTTAACCCTCCAGTGCACATTAAGTGGACCAAAGAATAGATGACATCTATCATAGAACTAATGGTTGTCGGGAGGTTGCAAGATGAAGGAAAGGGTTCAAGCGATAAAGAGACTAAGGTGTTTTCACCTTTAGTCGCGAAGTCTCCAGATGACTTAAGGCCATGAAGAAATATGTAGCGATTACGCGACAACCGTTTGATGAAAGAATGAAAGGATTTGACAGTGGTCGCGATGTCTGGAGATAAAAGTGCCCCAGGGAAAAATTCCTTTCAACTTAGCGATTAAGGTATGTCACGAAGTCGCTTTGAACAAAATAAAGGCACATGCTATATGATAAGGTCATGTTAAACTTATCACCCGACTCTGCGACTAAGGGTTTTCGTGTAATCTTGAAAAGAGAAGAAAGCATCTAGCGAATTAGTGATTACTATGAGTGTTAAATGACAAAGGGTTTGTCGCAAAGTCTGGAAAAGAGTAATGAGTTAGGGTTAACTCCATGCAACTTCAGTTTCGCCATTGTCACCTAATCGCTAGAAAGACTTGGGTCAGCCGAGGTAGAGAAAGTTCATTGTCGCCTAGTCTGGAGATCAGACCATGGTTAAGAAAAAGTTCTCGCGACAAAGAGATTTAATGTGGTCGCGAGGTCGCTTGATCACGAGATCTACAAAAGCGGCGCCAAGTGGATGACATGATAAGGAAGATCACCCGGCGGCCAATCAGATACCCGAATTTTGATTACTATGCACAAAAGGTAGCTGAGATGTATGACAGAGAATGAATCGAAAGGCGCCATATCAGCTGTCTTAAACATTTTATGATTCCGCCAAGGATTCATGATTTGAATTTCAATTTCCTGTCAACTTTGTGCAACTACGGCTAGGTTTTTGAAAGCTCACGGCATATCAACTTAATGGCAGAACTGACGTTTTTGAATTTTGAGCCATGTACTCTGAATCCTATGGCTATAAATAGGGGAGTGTGCATTCATTCTTGTTTACTGAGTTTATGATTTCAGAGCTAAGTTGTTTTTTAAGCGAAAAGTGATATTCAAGAGCTGTTGCAGTGTTCTAAGGTGATTAAGGTTTCTAAAAGTTACAGAGAGTTGTGATATTAGATTTGTTTCAATATCTTTCAGACAGAGATTCAAAGTGTTTGCAAAGATGAGTACTGCTATGAGCGTTGCTTCTACAAGTGGAGGCAGTGGAGAGGAGCAAAAAGGAAAACATAGCTTCTCAGATGAGTTTCTTCAACTGCTGCCAGGTTCAACACAGAATAGAAAGATTGATGCTGGTGAATTCAAGGATGATTTCAAAGACATCAGAGATGCTGTAACCCCGGGCACAACAGGTTACTCTCTATTCACTTATTTTTATAAAAATTCTGATAAACCTATCCCTGTGTCAAACCCTTGGATATCTGGTCTGGGTAGGTTATTAGTGCCCGATGTATTTCTAGATGTTGACCTATTCTTGGACCTGGCTAAGCATTATGATGTCCTCACAAAGACCATCAAAAGGGAGGATGGCACTAACTTGCTTGTCTTAAATAGAAACTCTTTCATGCAAGCATTTGGCCTGTTTAGCACCATGTCAACCAAAATTGACATGAAGAAACAGGAAAAGAGATATAGTAATAAGCCCAGTGTTGCTAGGGGCTTATTGAAGAAGAACATGCCACAAGAGCTAAGAGATCATGTAGGTCCCAAGGCTGAACCCTACCCATATTACTTCAAGGAATTGCACTTTTATATCAAATACAATGCCTATGCTCTTTGCAGAGTATTGGGAATAGATGGGGATGCTGAGAGAATAGGTCATGAAATCTTGATGATGGTCTTGGACCTGCAGGAGATACACTCTAGCACAAGTTATGATTATATTCAGAATATAATCGATGAGATGCATGAGGGTTTTGTGGCTACACAGAAGAAGTTGAAAAACCCCAAGGAGAAGGATCCCAAGTTCCTGCATTATTTAGTTTTAATGCACCTTCTCCTATATTATAACTTCACAATCATGGATCCTAACAATTTGTCTCCCCAGAGATTCTTTCAATCACATCCAAATCCTATCCAGTTCTGGGTTAGGGTTTGGAATTTTACTTCCAGAGATTGTGATTTCTGTGCTTTGAGAATTGGATTGTGTATCCAATAATAAAGAGTCTGGGAATAAGGAGAGCCAGGATTCCCTTAAAGGTCATACAACTGCTAAGACCTTGTGAATATCTAGAAAATTGGCTTGGAAATCACAATTGGGGTGATTTCTATCTAGAAGAGAATTTTACTATACTCAGAGTGTATGGGTGTGTTCATCCACCCCATATTTTTCCTTATCATGTACCAATGAGAGTTGCTGCCATGGAATTCATCTGCCAGCTCATGTTGACTGATAATGAGCACTTTGCTTCACACAAGAAGGGGACCATAACCCCTAGGCAATTTAAAATTGCAAATTTCACAATAGGTAAGAATGCCATGGACGAAGTGAGTCAATGGATAGAGAAATTCAGGATGGGAGTAGCCCCTTACAGATATATAGACCCAGAAGGCTTCATGGCAGGGGTCAGAAAATTGTACACTCCTACTATCCCAAATACAAATGTACACTGTGAGTGTATAGAGGAGGATACTACAAGGAACAACCTGGATGAGGATGACATCCATATGAAAAGGTTGAAGATTCAAGAGTTGCTGAAGCTGCAAATACAAATAAAGAGGAATGGGTTATCATTTGGAGGTTTTTTCCCTGACCTCAATTACTTTGACAGAATCAAAGCCATGATTGACAACTATGACATGTTGTTAGATCAGTTGGATACTGTCCTTGCAAAGAAAGGTGCTCAATCTCCTGAGCATTCTGAGTCAGATTATGACAGTGGAGATGATAGTGATTATGCAAGACCTTATTTGTCTCCTCCATCACAACAAGCCCAAGGATAGGACAGGATATATTGGATAATGAAGAGAATTTTATTCTACAAAAGTTGGCTTTAGTCCAACAAATGAAAAAGGAAAGAGAGCTTAGAAAGAAAAAGAATGATCATAAGGATCTTGATAATGATAGAAGAAGACGTCCTAAACACTAGACTATAAAACAAACAGACAAGTCTCATAAAAACAAGGAAATACCAGTTACTCAAAAGGCTTCTACTATACAAATAGATAAAGGTAAGAAAAAGGTGGGAGAATGGAAAGATCAAGACCTTAAAAATCAGAAACCTATTGTTGAACAAATGTCCAAATTAGAGATTGATTTGGAAAAGTTGAGACTTGAGAAAGAAACCATGGAAAAGATGTTAGAAAAGGCCCAAATGGAGGCTACTACTATTGAGATGAAAAAGAAGATTGATTTTTTACAATCTTCAAAATATTCTTTTTCTGGACCAGAGAACAATACATCTACTAGAGGGAAAACTATTAAGGACAAAGAAAATGATAGTTTTCAAAGGAAACCACTGCATAATGAGAGGTATAAACAGTTTGATTTTGTTGGCATCCCCGGATACCCTAATGCCTTTCCTAAAGATGTAGGTGATATAGGAGAAAAGCTCCCTAAGTTTGCTGGTAACAATGTAATTTCTTGTGAGGAACATTTAAGAAAATTCATTGACTTTGTTGATGATTTAAATATCACCCATGAAGATGTATTAATGAAACTATTTGTTCAATCCCTGGTTGAAGACACAAGAGAATGGTTTAGAAGCCTAGCTAATGGCTCTGTTGTTTCCATGGATGAGTTGATTGAGTTGTTAAAGGACTAGTATGGGGACAAAACAAATAAGGGATTTTTATTGAATGAGTTCAATAATATCAAGAAGAATTATAATGAAGAGGTTACAGAGTTCAATATAAGGTTTCAAAGGGCCATGCATAAATTGTTTCAAAAGATAAAGCTAGATGAATAAATTTGTCTAGCAACTTATTTAAATGCTTATGATTCCAAAATGGGATATGCTTTGAGGGATAAAAACCCTAGAACTCTTACTGATGCTTACAAGATAGCAGTAAATATTGAGATGAATAGGAGAGTGTCTGGTAAGTTGAATAGGAGAGATGATCCCAGGTTCAGCAAGAGCAATCTGAAAGAACCAGAGTATAAGGAATATAGAGCCCCCAAAAATAATAATCCTCTTTATAACAATAATTATAACCCTTAGAATAGGATGCAGAATCACCCATATGGAACTCAGTTCAAAGATGGAAAGCCTGTTGGAACACCCAAGAAGGAAAGAACAGATAACAAGACTCCTGACCCTCTGCATAGAAATTCAGTGCATTTTTGTAATGAGGAAACCTGGTGTGAGGCTTGTGATGCTCCTCACATTCCCGATTTCTGTGTCATCTCCCAAGATCTAAAAGAAAATGAGGATCAGGAAAATGATGAGGGTGAACAGTGTGACCATAGCATGACCAACACTTATTCATGTCATGATACTGATTCAAATAGTGAAGAGGAACATCATGATTCCTATGTTTCACAGAGAAGGGTTGAAACTCATCATCAACATTTTTTGTCTGACAGTGAGGTTGAGGAGAATGAAGACAATATTAGATGCTATGCTCAAGATAGCCAAGAAGTTCCTTTTATCATAAAAGCTTCTAATGAAGAAAAAGCAAGAATTACTGCTGAGTTGGTAAACAAAGCTAGAAGCAATTATCACTTAAGAAATAGGGTGGTAGGAGGAACTAGTAGCCAACCCTCAGGTGTTTTCATTAAAAACAATAAATTAGGCCCTCAATATGTTCCCAAAAAAGAAGAACCTAGAGAAACTGGCAATAAACATAAGGTCAAAGTCATCACAAAGGTTGTAGAACCAAATGTTGTACAAGATGAAAAGGACCAAGAGAAGATTGTTCCTGCTCAAAAAGCAGACAATAAAAAATTGAAAGGGCCATCTCAAAAGAAGTATAGTGGAGATAGTGAAGATATCATTGATAAACCAAAACCTTCAGATGTTTTCTATACTCTAGTTGACATGGGTCAATATTTATCTCAGATGACAGTTAAGGTGCCTTTTCTAGAAATGATGAGGATCAAGGAACATAAAGAAAAGGTGATGTCATTGTTAAGCAGTGTACCTAAAATAACAGTTCAAGATCCAGTTGGTGTATCTGAGATACCACCTGTAAACGGAAATGAGGAAGAAATGTTAACCTCTGAGATTCCTCAGATATTCTTAAATGCAACTTCTTCTCCTAAGGTGGTTGATCCCTTCTTTCTGTCATTAATAATAAATGATAAGATGCTTAAGAATTGTA
>MU217241.1:37889-48996 GCA_018584345.1 Thuja plicata | reverse complement strand
AAGAAGGATGAAAAGAATCCTTGTATCACTGGTTATTGTTATGTTAATAACTATGATTTGCATGGTAATATCTTGTTTATGGTTATGCTTGGTCATCAGCAAGATAATTCATAAGTTGGTTCAATAAGGATACATAGCTAATCAATGTCCATATCAACAAACACTGTGTTAACAGCCATCTTAGAAGGTAAAACCTACCTGAGCATATGTGGAGCTCAAAAATGAAGAAGGACCTTATCCAGTCCTTAGCAATTAGGCTTTTCTTGTCTCTGAATCAGGATTAGAAGGTAACAAGATTCAAAAAGACATTTCAAACATTGTGATTCATACAAGAAAAATCCCTAACATCCCCAAAAGAAAAAAATCAATCCACCCTTGGATTGAGGATGCTTGGATATATCCCCATCCTCTTGAACTCTGATTCTTGTACCCATACTACATCTAAATTTGTTTGATCATTTCTTTTGACTAAGTGCTTTTTATACTCTTTAGTTCTGGTCTTTTTGTATACTCTTGTATCTAGTATGTTGTCAGCTCCTATGACTGTAGCAGAGGGTAATTGTAGCTCCTCCACATATCTGATTACTTCTTGAAGACTCTGATCCAAGTCTTTCTTTGGTCCTTTATAATGGACTAAGTCTGCAATGTTGAAGATAGGTGACAGTCCATTGTCTTTCGGGAGTTCAAATTGTGAGGGAATCCCTTTTGCAATCTTGATTTATTGAGATGTACCATCACCATGTCACCCACATTGAACTCAACTATCCTCCTACTTTCATCAACCTTTGTCTTATGTTTCAAGGTGTTCTCTGTCAAGGTTTTCTGGACTGTATCATGTATTTCTTGCATGGCATAAGCAAAATCATTTGCATATCCACTTTCTTTCACTCCATGCTTCAACTTTCTCAATGCATAGACTCCTCTAGTATGTAATCCATACACCACCTCAAAGGGGCTCTTCCATATTGACCTATTGATGGTGTCAGTATAGGCATACACAGTCTATCTAATCAATTGATCCCATTGCTGCCTGTACTCCATTGTCAAGCACCTTAGTAGATTTCCAAGGCTTCTATTCACCACTTTGGTCTGACCATCAGTTTGGGGATGGTAGGCAGATCCAAAGGATAAGTTAGTGCCTAATCTTTGCCAAAGAGTCTTCCAAAAATGACTCATAAATTTGGTGTCTCTATCAGAAACAATGCTCTTATGTAACCCATTGATTCTTACTATCTCTTTGAAGAATAGAGAGGCTATTTGGATGGCATCATTAGTGGTCTTGCATGGCACAAAGTGAGCCATTTTACTTAACCTATCCATAAATACATAAACACAATCCATGCCTTGTCTTGTTTTGGGTAACCAAACTATAAAATCCATGCTCAAATAATCCCAAGGTCTAGTGGGAATAGGTAGGGGCTGGTAAAGGCTAGCATTTGAAGAAGTACCCTTGGCTCTTTGACACACTATACAAATCTCCACATACCTTTTGACATCAAGATTCATCCTTGGCCAATAATAGAGCCTTTGAACTAGTTCTTGTGTCTTTGTGATCCCAAAGTGACCACTCAATGCACCATTTTTCTTCTCTTGAATCATATTCTCCCTAATAGAGCCTCTAGGGACACATAACAGATTTCCTTTAAACAAAAGGTTACTTTGCAAAGTATATTCAACATACTTACTATGGAAATGGTTTTTGTATTCGGCACATACCTTGTAAATGTCCTTGAAGTGATCTATTCCCATGCTATTCAACTGAATCTCTTGGATAGTAAGAGCTCTTCTTGACAATGCATCTGCAACTTTATTGAGGACACCTTTCTTATTTTTGATGTTAAAGGTGTAAGATTGTAGGTACTCAACCCACTTCATGTGCTTTTGGCTTAACTTCTCTTGAGAATTCAGAAAAATTAAAGCTTGATTATCTGAATAAACAATGAATTCTTTGGGCAGCAAATAGTTCCTCCACTTTCTCAAGGCTTGAACCAATGCATACAACTCAAGGTCATAAGATGAATACTTCTTCTTTGCTTCACTCAACTTCTTTGAATGGAATGCTACTAGTCTACCCTCTTGGCTTAGGAAAGCTCCAATAGCTATGTTGCTTGCATCACATTCAATTGTAAAAAGCTTCTCAAAGCTTGGAAACACTAGCACTAGTTGGGTAGCAATCTTTCTCTTCAACAATTCAAAGCTCTTATCAGCTTGTTGATTCCATGTGAACTTGTTCTTCATCCCTCCTTTGATTATGTCCAACATAGGAGCACAAATAGCACTAGATTGCCTTATTAACTTCCTATAATACTGAGAAAGGCCATGAAAAATTCTTACCTCTGTTGTTGTCCTTGGAGTAGGCCAATTCATGAAGGCTTCCACTTTACTTTTGTCCATTTTCAGATTACCATGAGATAGAACAAATCCTAGGTACACTAGCTCTATTTTGATGAACTCGCACTTCTCCAAGTTAATCATGAGCTTCTCTTCATGTAGCTTCTTGAGTACTAATTCCACATGCTTGAGATGTTCCTCTCTTGTTTGACTAAAGATGAGTACATCATCTAAGTATACCACTACAAACTTGCCAATATGGTCTTTAAGTACTTCATTCATCAACCTCATAAAAGTTGATGGAGCATTTGATAGGCCAAATGGCATGACTAGCCATTCATACAGCCCTTTAGTGGTCTTGAAGGTTGTCTTCCACTCATCTCCTTCATTCACCCTTATCTAGTGATATCCACTTTTTACATCTATCTTTGTGAAGTACCTTGCACCTCCTAGACTATCCATCAAGTCGTCAATCCTAGGGATAGGGAACCTATATCTGATAGTGATCCTATTAATGGGTCTAGAGTCAGTACATAATGTCCAAGTACCTCTTGTCTTAGTCACTAGTACTGTGGGTACATTACAAGGACTAATACTCTTCCTTATAAGACCTTGTTCTAGTAACTCTTGAATTTTCCTAGCTATTTCCTCATTCTATTGAGGAGTCATCATGTAGGCTACCAGCTTGGGTAGAGTAGCTCTAGAAATAAGGTCAATCTTATGGCTTATAGGTCTTATAGGGGGTAAGGTTGATGACTTTCCATCACTTACAATACCTTCATACTTCTGCAACATTTCTTGTATCTCTTGGGGAAGCTCTGTTCTCTTCACCATTTTGTCTTCAACTTGCTTGGGCTTCAACATTAGTGCAAAGCCAACTCCTTCTCCTTCCTCCATGGATTCCAAGAACTCTTTCTCACTCACCATTTGTACATTGGGACCAGCTTTCTTCATCTCTACATCTTCTAACAATGACTAAATTTTGAAAGTCATGTTATCCTTCTTGAAAGTATAGGAGTTCTTTAGTCCATCATGGATAGCTTGGTGGTCAAATATTTATGGCTTTTCTAGGAGCAAGTGACATGCATCCATGGGAAGCACATCACATAATACATTGTCCTTATATCTCCCTATAGAGAACTCCACCCATTCTTGCTCATTCACTAAGACATGTTGTCCCTTATTGAGCCATGTTACCTTGTAGACCCTGAGTTTATGATAACCCTACATAGTTTACCCATCACCTTACAGTTGATTCTAAACAAAGACCTCCTTTGGCTTGGCTCCTTAATCAATATTCTCCTCTTCATAAGGTTCTCACCTTCCTTTAAATTTAGTGGCACCTCAAGGTGTTTATCAGCTGCATTAATGTCCTCTTGGACCAAATTAGTCCTCTTCTTACCTCCTTGAGAATTACTACCCTTCTCTGGACACCTATAGGGAGGGTGTCCCATTTGGTTACAATGGTAACATTTCATGTTGGCAAAGTAGTTTCCTCTTCCTTTTCCACCACTTCTACATTTGAAATTGGAGTTCCTTCCTCTACCACCTCTACTGGAATTTGCTTCTTTTTGCTCATTGTATTTGACTTCTCCTGGTGTCCTTAATTATGAACTCCTTCCACCATAGCCACCTCTTTTTCCTCTACTATCTCTTCCTCTACCTCTTCCTTTAGAACTTTTTTGTTTCTTCCTCTTGCCTCTCTCCTCTATCTTCAAGGCCATTTGATAGCATTGGCAGATGGTTTTGAAGTTCACTAGACTCGTGTCTTCTTGAATAGACCATTTAAATCCATTCAAATACCTAGCTAGGTTGATGCTTTCATCTTCAACCACTTGTGACCGTAGGCACAACTTTTGGAACTCTTTAGTGTAGTCTTGGACATCTACATCTTTTTGTCTTAGATTATGTCTCCTCCTATGTAGCTGCACTTCATAATCATCAGTCAAATAGGTCTACTTCATCTTAGTCACCATGCCCTTCCATGTGGCTATAGGACTCTTTCCTTCTTTCTCTCTTTCAGTTTGAACAAACTTCCACCATGTGAGAGCTAAACCTCTCAATCTTGAGTTGGCCACAATCACTTTTTGGGCCTCTATGATACCATCACATTCAAAATGGTTCTCTATGCTATCTATCCAATCCACAACTGAATTTGGATCCATTTGTCTACTAAATAGTGGCACATTCTCCAAAGCTTTACCACTTAAAACCTTCAATGCCTTTAAGAAGGGTTCTTGGTCACTAACAAGGTCAGGGGTTGGAGCTTCTTCTTCTAGTTCCACTCCTTTCTCCCTTGCTTCTTCTTCTTCTTTCTGTTCTATCTTAACTTTCATCTTCTCAGCTTTGTCTTGGACTTCTCCCAAGAGTTGCTCCATTTGAGACAACCTTTCTCTTAATGACTTGTTGTCTTCTTCTTGTTCTTCCACATTTTTAGATAACTCAGCATTACTCACCATGACTTTGTCTTTTGATGATCCTCTAGGTGTATTCTCTCCCACTGATTCAGTAGCCTGAAACATGCACCAAAAGCTTGATCTATAATCAAGCTCTAATACCAATATGATGTACGTGTTCCAAGGCTTGCTACCACTGCAACTAAGAGACTTCGCTTGTCTCCTGTAGGAACCTAATCTCCTCTAGGTCTTGAATTTTCTTAGATTTTTAACTAAGTCCAATTTCAACTCTTCTCTAAGAGTTCTCCACTCATGTGCTTCACCCTGAAAGACTAACACCCTTAGTTCAAATCTCCACTTCTCCTACTTACACTTAGAAGAGTCTATGTGTCAATTTCCACACTCGCATTCATGAATCACTTGGAGGGGTGTCCAACGCCATGTAGGAATTAAATTTAATCAATTTGGAATCCATATTGAGGGATCTCCTTCCCATTTTCATTCGAGTTCAAGTTTATGTCTTCAAGAGGCCTAGTTAGGCTTATCTCCTTATAGCCCTTGACAATGTGTTTTTCTCACTTCTTGCAAAAATTTTCCATAGACCTCTAAATTATGAGACCATATCTAGATACCATTTTCCATTTCATAAAGGATTTTGTAAGTCTCAAACCCCTAAGTCATCCGTACATAGGGTTCCTATAAACTAGGTCTTATAGTGCTAATAGGCCTAAATTCTAGGACAGTCTGCAACACTATGCAAAACTTGCTCAAAACTTGTCTTCACTGATTGGTATGAACTCAACCATTTTAGTATGTCAAGGTAACACTAAATCCTAACTATAAATGTACTTAGACCGTACAATTCTATCTTTCCCTGCATATGAATGCTCACTATTACTCCTCCAAACCACTAACCGGACAATGCATGCTCGCGTAGGGCTTGGATCTAAAAATAGAAAATTGCACTTCTAAGAATCCTAACTCTACACTTATGTACACTACTAACTCTCCTAACATTTCCATCTAACCTTAGGCATTTACCATGGTTATATTTCATGGGGGAGCCATGACTTGACTGACTGGTCAGGATAGGACCAGTGAACCTCCTAGTTATAAGACAATTTAACTATGAATGTATACTATCTCTAATCGACTAACTCACTGAATGAAAAGAAATTCTAACTATCCTAAGAACACAAAACAACCATTAGATTCAAGTAATTAATCCATTCAGTGTGACTGTTTCAAGGAAATGCTTGGGATTGTTGAAAACTCTGAATTACAGAGCTATATTCAACTTCAAACTTGTTACAAATCAAAAACTAACTGATTGATTTGAGTCCTTCTCTCCATTATATGCCTTCTTCCACCATTCTAGGGAATTTTTGGTTGATTCCCCACTCCTAGTTTCAAGGATTATCCAATGTAACCATGTTGCATGCAACATTTGCAATTATTGCAAATGTTGTCATGACAACAATTTAGCAACTTTTGGCATCTTTTCAATTATGCCTTCTCCCTAAATTTTAGGACCTCTAACCTCTCCATTTCAAGGATCCAAGATCATTTAAGGCCCTATGGCATCTCTATGCCCTCAATTATGAGTTTAGGACACATTCATGACTCCAACCTCACATTTAAAAACTAAGCCTAAGAATTTGAAAATACTACTAACAATGGCTATTAATATGACGTTAGTCCTAATGAATAACTAACTTAGCCTACATTTAAAAGAACTACTAAGGTCCAAAAACAACTAACCTATCTTGACTTGGCTAATGTCAAGGACAAGCCAAAATGAACAAACATGGAGGTTAGCCTAGGTGCTCCTGCACCAAGAAGGTTGCTTTTCATCCACTGGGTATAGAAATTGAGTGGTATACGAAAATGATGCAAAGCATCTTCTAAACCCTTGATTTTAGTGAAGAGAGAAATGCCATTGATACCCTTTGGATAAAGAAGCTTCAGAACATAAATATGACAACCTATCATTACTACTAGAAAAGCATTTCCAAGGGATCATAGATGCTCTATCCTACCACAGACACGTGTGTGTTCCTTATCATAGCCTTAACACAAGCTCAGTCTCATGAGGTTGTAGTGGACCTAATTTATCTAGATTGACCAATAACAAATTCCACTTTCTACATTGAAAAAGTACCATATCTCTCTCTTCAAGGGTGGGTTATTTATTAATACCATGACATGTATTTAGTTGTATGTAGCTCTAATTGTTTATTGTCTACTATGCAATATTTAGCATATGTATCATGTGTCTCATGTGACTTATGTAAATCTTTAGAGATAAATGTCATTGATACTCTTTGGATAAAGAGGATTGATACCACTTCTACCATCCTTTAAAAGACTGGTTTTAAAGTTAAACCTGAACTACAATGTCTCTACGAGTTATGTAGGCAAGGTCATCTATGATAAGCCCCAAATGAATTAGGTTTGGCTCTTAGGTCTTGTACTTTTGAGTTCTTTCTTGATCTTTCCACCCCTTACCAATATTTTACGTAGTTTGCATCTCTTTACGAAAATAATTTTCAATGCCTTACGAAACAAGTTTTCAATTCCTTATGTATTTTGCCCACTTATTCATTATGTTGGCATACTTATTCATTATTTTCATTATTGTTATTGATTATATGTTGAGTTTTTGATCTCTTTCTCCCTTAGGAATTCTTTTCAAGTAGAAACAGTAGGATATATACCATCTATCTTTCTTGAAGACTCTTTATGAAAAGGGTATTAATGTCCTTTATCTTCAATAGAATAAGGGGTGCAAAAGATTGCTTTGCATACATTGGGTATAGAAATTGAGTGGTATACCCAAATGATGCAAAATCATCTTCTGCACCCTCGATTTTAGTGAAGAGAGAAATTCCATTGATATCCTTTGGATAAGGAAGCTTCAGAACATAAATATGACATTCTACCATTACTACTAGAAAAGCATTTCCAAGGGATCACAGATGCTCTATCCTACCATAGACACGTGGTCATTCCTTATCATAGCCTTAACACAAGCTCAATCTCATGAGGATGAAGTGGACCCAATTGACCTAGATTGACCAATAACAACTTCCACTTTCTACATTGAGAAATTACCATATCTCTCTCTTTAAGGGTGGGTTATTCATTACTAACATGTCATGTTGTATTCAGTTGTATGTAGCTCTAATTGTTTATTGTCTACTATGAAATATTTAGCATATATATCAGGTGACTCATGTGACTTATGTAAATCTTTAGAGAGAAATGCCATTGATACCCTTTGGATAAAGAGGATTAATACCACTTCCAAGGACATCTATGATGAGCCCCTGAGGCATTAGGTCTTTCCCTTAGGTCTTTTACTTTTGATTTCTTTCTTGATCTTTCCACCCCTTACCAATATTGTACATATTTTTCATCTCTTTACGCAACTAGTTTTAAATGCCTTACAAAACTAGTTTTCAATGCCTTATGTATTTTTCCCACTTATTCATATGTTGGCATACTTATTAATTATTTTAATTATTGTTACTGGTTATTTGGTGTGTTTTTGATCTCTTTCTCCCTTTGGAATGCCTTACAAGTAGAAACAGTAGGATATATACCATCTATCTTTCTTGAAGACTCTTTATCAAAATGGTATCAATGTCCTTTATCTTCAATCAAATGAGGGGTGCAGAAGGTTTCTTTACATCCATTGGGTATAGAAATTGAGTTGTATACACAGATGATGCAAAGCATATTCTGCACCCTCAATTTCAGTGAAGAGAGAAATGCCATTGATACCCTTTGGATAAATAAGCTTCAGAACATAAATATGACATGCTACCATAGAAACGTGTGTTTTCCTTATCATAGCCTTAACACAAGCTCAATCTCAAGAGCTTGTAGTGGACCCAACTGATCTAGATGGACCAATAACAACTTCCACTTTCTACATTGAAAAAGTAGCATATCTCTCTCTTCAAGGGTGGGTTATTCATTACTACCATGTCATGTTGTAGTCACTTGTATGTAGCTCTAATTTTTTATTGTCTATTATGAAATATTTAGCATATGTATCATGTGACTCATGTGACTTATGCATATCTTTAGAGAGAAATGTCGTTGATACCCTTTGGATAAAGAAGATTGATACCACTTCTACCATCCTTTAAAAGATGGGTTTTAAAGTTAAACCTGAACAACGATGTAGCTACGATTTATGTAGGCAAGGCTATCTATGATGATCCCCTATGGCATTAGGTATGGCCCTTAGGTCTTGTACTTTTGAGTTCTTTCTTGATCTTTCCACCCCTTACCAATATTTTACATAGTTTGCATCTCTTTAAGAAACTAGCTTTCAATGCCTTACAAAACTAGTTTTCAATGCCTTATATATTTTTCCCACTTATTAATTATGTTGGCATACTTATTCATTATTTTCATTATTGTTACTGATTATTTGTTGAGTTTTTGATCTCTTTCTCCCTTGGGAATACTTTTCAAGTAGAAACAGTAGGATATATACCATCTATCTTTCTTGAAGACTATTTATCAAAAGGGTATCAATGTCCTTTATCTTTAATAGAATAAGGAGTGCAGAGGGTTTCTTTGCATCCATTGGTTATAGAAATTGAGTGGTATACCCAAGCAATGCAAAGCATCTTCTGCACCCTCAATTTTAGTGAATAGAGAAATGCTATTGATAACCTTTGGATAAAGAAGCTTCAGAACATAAATATGACATCCTACCATTACTACTAGAAAAGAATTTCCAAGGGATCATAGATGCTCTATCCTACCACAAGTGTGTGTTCCTTATCATAGCCTTAAAACAAGCTCAATCTTATGAGGTTTTAGTGGACCCAATTGATCTAGATTGACCAATAACAACTTCCCCTTTCTACATTGAAAAAGTACCATATCTCTCTCTTCAAGGGTGGGTTATTCATTACTACCATGTCATGTTGTATTTAGTTGTATGTAGCTCTAATTGTTTATTTTCTACTATGAAATATTTATCATATGTATCAGGTGACTCATGTGACTCATGTAAATCTTTAGAGAGAAATGCCATTGATACCCTTTGGATAAAGAGGATTGATACCACTTCTACCATCCTTTAAAAGATTGGTTTTAAAGTTAAACCTGAATTACAATGTCTCTGCG
Organism: Thuja plicata; assembly: GCA_018584345.1. NCBI lineage: Eukaryota > Viridiplantae > Streptophyta > Pinopsida > Cupressales > Cupressaceae > Thuja > Thuja plicata. The sequence continues at coordinate 39,118 of MU217241.1, read as the reverse complement.
AGTTATGTAGGCAAGGCCATCTATGATGAGCCCCTAAGGCATTAGGTCTAGCCCTTAGGTCTAGTACTGTTGAGTTATTTTTTGATATTTTCACCCCTTACCAATATTTTACATATTTTGCATCTCTTTACGAAACTAGTTTTAAATGTCTTACGAAACTAGTTTTCAATGCCTTATGTATTTTGCCCAATTATTCAATATGTTGGCATACTTATTCATTATTTTAATTATTGTTACTAATTATTTGTTGAGTTTTTGATCTCTTTCTCCCTTGGCAATGCTTTTCAAGTAGAAACAGTAGGATATATAACATCTATCTTTCTTGAAGACTCTTTATCAAAAGGGTATCAATGTCCTTTATCTTCAATAGAATAAGGGGTGCAGAAAGTTGCTTTAGAACCATTGGGTATAGAAATTTATTGGTATACCCAGATGATGCAAAGCACCTTCTGCACCCTCGATTTCAGTGAATAGAGAAATGCCATTGATACCCTTTGGATAAAGAAGCTTTAGAACATAAATATGACATCCTACTATTACTACTAGAAAATAATTTCCAAGGGATCATAGATGCTCTATCCTACCACAGACACGTGTGTGTTCCTTATCATATCCCTAACACAAGCTCAATATTTTGAGGTTTTAGTGGACCCAATTGATCTAGATTGACCAATAAAAACTTCCACTTTCTACATTGAAAAAGTACCATATCTCTCTCTTCAAGGGTGGGTTATTCATTACTACCATGTCATGTTGTATTTAGTTGTATGTAGCTCTAATTCTATATTGTCTACTATGCAATCTTTAGCATATGTATCATGTGACTCATGTGACTTATGTAAATATTTAGAGAGAAATGCCATTAATACCCTTTGGATAAAGAATATTGACACAACTTCTACCATCCTTTAAAAGACTAGTTTTAAAGTTAAACTTGAACTACGATGTCTCTGCCAGTTATGTAGGCAAGGCCATCTATGATGAGCCCCCGAGGCATTAGTTCTAGCCCTTAGGTCTTGTACTTTTGAATTCTTCCTTAATCTTGTGACCCCTTACCAATATTTTACATATTTTACATCTCCTTACGAAGCTAGTTCTAAATACCTTATGATTGATTTAGTTAAGTTATTGATGTAGCTTATCTTACGATCTTGTATGTAATAAACTATGAATTTTATATCATGCATCTAGTTGTGTAGCCGTATATATAGGTGTAGGAAATAGAGAGG
>MU217241.1:13455-26392 GCA_018584345.1 Thuja plicata | reverse complement strand
GAGAAATATAAGAGGTTGAAGAGTACAAACTTGATAAAGTATTTACAAATTTTATTTAGGAGATCCTATATGTTTCATTTTCATTATTTTTGTGTACCTATTAAAGACATGATTTTCTTGGCAACTTTTGTAGATATGTGTTTTGAACTAAGGAAGTGTTCTTTATTTTATGTGTTTTATATTAGGGAGAAGTTTGTTGCCATGATAGTGTACCCAAAGTACATATTATAAATACTTATTTATATAGTGAGTAGATTGTCACTACATGGTTTTCCCCATACAAGTTTTCCATGTAAATATGTTGTTTTTGATTAAGTAAAACAAGTTTTACAAGGTTCCTGAAACCCAAAACATGAAAGAAGGAGCATGAAGCCTAGTTAAAAATGAAGCAAAAAAAAAAGACAGAGCAGGCCAAGAAAAGGCCAGAACAAAAAAAAAAAAAGCTTCTAAGAAAGCAGAAAAACTGAGGGTAGCATAAAAAACTAGGGACCCTCATGACAAGTCCACCATCAGAGTAGCCGCTTTGGCTTCGATAATTTCCATGTTGGCCACCGACTCCTTGATTTTTTGGAGACCTAGAACCATGTCCTTGTCCTTTATCTTCTTGGTTCTAGCTCTGGTATGTTGACCGGGGCCCTGTTCAGTATTCTGATCTATCTCCACCTCCATATTGTCCATCTCCAGCCCATTGAGTTTAGCCTCTAGCTTCTCAATGATAGTGTTAGTGTGCTCTTTAGAGGCCTTAAGGATATTATAACTCCACTCTACGATATTCTTAAGAGTGGCTTCGACCTTGTTCATGTTCTCCTCCAACTTTTGCACTCTTCTATTTATCTCTTGGTCCTCTATAGTCTTCTCCTTATTATCCTTTTCCTTGCTATTAGCCCTTTTTTTGAGGTCCTCTACCTCATAGAATAGCCATTTGATGGTTCTGTAATTGTCAACCATGCTGTTATGGGAGTTATTAAGCCAGTCCATCTCAAAATCCCTAGAATTATCACTAAGCACCACTAAAGAAGGGTCGATGAGCTCTTCCAACTTGATTTGGCCTCCCCCCCTCTCAATAACCTTAGGGTTTATGATTTCTCTAGTAATCCCCATCTTTTTTATTTTAACATTGAAATCATGCCACCAAATAATCTTCCCTTGATCAACGATGTAGCAACAGAAATACTTATCCAGCCTATCATCCTTCTCCGTGTCTTGAGGTTTAGAGAGTTGAGGGGAATGTGGAGTCTGATTAGTGTCTTTGTATTCGTTCTAGAGCTTCCTCTTCATATTGTGACCCAAAACAGGGGAAACACTATTGGTTTTGTCTTTAGGGACTTTTTGGTCCTCTCTCAAAACCCTCTTCCTATCTTTTTTGTTTTTACACATGGTAGATTGTTTCCTCTTTGTGCCTTTACCACTAGTAATACCCTCCTCATCCTCTATTTCCATATCATCTTCAATGTACTCCTCAGAAGAGATAATCATGGTGCTCTATTTTTTAGGGGTAGCCAATTTCTCTTTTTTAGTGCTTTTTAGATTCACTCTTCACATTTTAGAGGATGAACCTAGAGTATGCTTATTCATTTAGTACTCTTCATCATCATCAAAATGCAAATCATCACTATCTTCTGCCTCCGAGGGGATGTAATCTGAACTAGAGGCCTCCACCTCACCATTCTTAACCACCTCTTTTCCAAGGGTTTGGGCTTTGAAGAAATCATAGATTAATAATAGAAGGCCCTCATGTAGGGAAGGGTTTGCTAAGGCCTTCTCTCTATAAAAATTTATGTTGTCATTAACAGAAGCATACAAATAAAAGGGAATATACACCTTCATTTCATGGAAAAAATGGTTCAATAGGACAAAGTGATAGGTGTGGATTCTGTCAGACCTGGTATCTAGCATTATGTAGTAAATGATGGCTCTTAACATGAACCACCATAATCTCTTCAGCCCTTCCAGAAGGTAGTGGGTGCCGACCTTGGTGAGCCCTTTCTTTTCCTCATCATTTCAGACAAAGTCACCAATCGTTGAGTCAAAAATTTTCCTATCTCTGTAGAATTTCTTTCCAAAAATAGGAATCCTTATGACCATCAAGATAAACTCCTCATTCACTGTAAACATTTTTCCATTTATCTCTATTCTTCCCTCATTCCAGTTTTTGATGAACAAATTCTTCACAGTCGGCTTCCCACCATGGAGCCTCTCAATGAAGGTGGAAATGCCACCACTTTGAAGGTACTTCTAGATTTTGGTGCACCGTCTCCATTTTTCCATATCATTAGCAGGTTCTCTACTATGCCTTTCCCCACCCATCAAAAGAAACACAAGATAGGAAGCAACATAGAGGCACAAACCAAAAAACTCCAAAATGTTCCAGATAGTTCTATTACTTTGACTTGAGTGACAATTTTTATTATAGCATTTGAGTATGTCATAAGTGTGCAGGTATGATATGTTTTGATTACCATTCTAGCCTATCTCGTAATTTCCAATAATGGAAAAGTCATTTGCATTCAAAGTGCTAACAATCATCATTGATTTTTTTTAAGCCTTCCTTCCCATGGATTCATTCATAAGAAACTAAATCTAATGCTTCACATGGGAGCTCACCTCCATGAAGCCAGCCTGTCTGCTTTTCACTTCTAACTACCCAATTGGCAAACCAGTCAGCTACTTGGTTGCCTTATCTAAACATGTGGGATAAATTCACCTTATCAAAGTTATTCAAAAGTGAGTGAGTTTCCTCAATCATGTTAGAAATGGTCCACGATGGCTAGTGATTCAAATTGAGATAGTTGATAATGTTTTGGGAATCCCCTTCTAACAAAAATTTTCTGGTTCCCAAGTCATGAGCCAATTTGGTCACATGGAGGGTAGCACTATCTTCCACATAGTGGTTGGTTTGAGTGCCCAAAGGAAGACTAAAAAAAACAATACCTTGGCCATAGCTATTTTGAATAATGCCACCACTTCCTGCCTTCCCAGGATTTCCCTTGGTCACACCATCAAAGTTGGATTTGTTGGAGATTTGCCTTTGTGCAAATAGTTGACTGTATGTTTGTCATTGATGACAACATATAGTATACAACAGTGAACTGTATTAAATTTTTAGTATGAATATGTAGAAGTCTTGCACAATTTTTTTTATGTTTTAGAAATAGCCACTATACCATGTACATACACACATATTCAGATGTTCACTAATAGTTGAGTTATATTACTATGTTTACCAGCCACAGTTTTAGAAGACTATTTTTAGGAAGCCGACAGTAAATTTAGTAATTCTTCAGTTGCACCTATCTATGGGATATGCATGTTTAGAATCATGTGTAGTTATGAGTTAAAGAAAATTAACAAAAGGCGCTAATCATGTTTCATCCGAAGCATGAAGTTTGGGTAATTTTGGTGGAGCCGACTATGTGAAGTGATGCATCTATTCATTTTGAGTTACATGGTTCTAATTATGTTGCGTGCTTAGTATAGCCAACTATAGAAGCATTGAAGGGACTCCTATAACTGAAATTTTCATATCTTTTGGAGAAGATACTTATAGCAGTTCATTTTATAATCACTTAGTGTGAATGATAAGAAAAGAGATAGAAAAAGAATAGAGCAGAATGTCAGTTGTTTTTGAAAGGAAACTAAGTGTGTAAAAAATAGTTCCCTATGCTAAAATCCTGAGGAGAGGATCATGTAAATTCAGATTTAACCCTTATCAATTACAGAATGTTAATACAATTAACCTAGATGTTACTGCAATAACATGCATACATAGAAAAATAAGAATGACACAATGATTTACCCTGGGGAAAATCTTTCAATAAAAAATGCCAACTCTCCAAAACCTGCACAATGTATTAATCAAAATTGTTGTTGTTTACATTACACTTGCAATGCAAGTTATTTTAGGAGATACTCGACACTTGAAGAAAAATCTAGCAGCATAACAACATTCCAACAATACACTAACTTCTCACACAGCGATTTGCAACCCAAAATGCTTACATCATCCGCTTCCCTTTTTAGGAAAACTTCCAAAGACAACCATATTAGGGTTTTACCATTCTCTAGAAAAATAGGAACCCCAAAAAATGCATGCATTGCAAAAGAGTGTACACTACTCAACATGATCATTTTCCACATGTCTTGCATGTCTTCACCTATCATAGGAATCCTTCATAACCATTTCAGTCATCATTACCTTACACATTGTCCAAAGTGCCAACATTTGGAAAATAACCTCTACCATAGAAAGGGATGCTTGGATCCACCTAGACCAAGTTTGGTCATCCTTGTCATCTTCCAAGTGGAGTGAAAATACAACATGTCCACTCAACTAAATGACAGAATGGATATCAAGCTTAAATACATTATTTGCAAAAAATTAACAAATAATATCAAATGTAAGGAAATATACAAGGTTGAGACACCTTATTCCTAAGATTATCCCACTTGTCGAACACCTTGTAAGAGTCAAAGGAAATAACAAGATTTAACTGCTATAGGCCGAGAGGCCCATAGACTCCGAACACCATCTGAAATTCTCTGTGCCCAAAGGTTTTGTCAATGCATCTGCAACATTCTTTACTGTATCTACCTTCTCCAAAATTACCTTTCCATCCTATACCATATCTCTCACAAAGTGAAACCTCAAATCAATGTGCTTCATTCTGGCATAGAAAGTTGGATTCTTCGCAAGGCAAATAGCACTCTGACTGTCACAACAAATTGTAATCTATCCTACATCAACACAAACATCCAACCATAGTATCCTAAACCAAATGGATTCCTTACAAGCATGAGTAGCTACCATGTACTCTTCTTTTGTCATGGACAAAGCGACCATAGTTTTTTTCTTACTAATGCAACTGATGGAACCACCAAACATAGTGAATACATAGGTATTGGTGGATCTCCTGCTGTCAATGTCACCTACCCAAATCTGAATCCACAAACCCATGAGTACAAACTGAATGCAGAGCTCCAGAAGATTTTCCATAATAGCATATGGAATACTCTGATGTACCCTTCAAATATCTAAACACTCTCTTAACTGCATCCCAATGTACCCATCCAAGTTTAGCCATAAACTGACTTAGGACTCCCACAACTTGGGCAATGTCTAGTCTAGTATAGACCATAGCATACATAATGCTACCAACTGCACTAACATAAGGTACTTTGCTCATGTCCTCCACCTCACTAGGATATTTTGGACAATCATCCACAGATAACTTGTTCCCATAGAAACAATAACACACAATGGTCTAAAATCTATCATGCTAAACCAGTCCAACACAGACTTCGCATACTTACTCTGACTCAACCAAATTTTTCTATTTGATCTATCTATGCTGATTTCCATACCCAAAATATACCTGGCTGCCCCTAGATCTTTCACCTCAAACTGTGCTAACAACTAAGACTTCAAATCAGAAATCATACCCATACCCTTCCCAATTAACAAGATATCATCAACATATAATTCAATAATAAGAAGATGATCATTGTCAACTTTGAAATAAACACAATGATCTGATTTTGATCTCAGAAAACCAATCGACAACACAAAGGCATCAAATTTAAGGTACCACATCCTAGGAGATTGTTTCAAACCATATGAAGACTTCTTTAATTTGCAAACTAAAGACTCTTTACATTTCTGAATATAGTGCTTAGGCTGTGACATATAGATCTCTTCGTCCAAATCACCATGAAGGAAATTTGTCTTCACATCCATCTGTTCTACCTCTAAATCATACAATGCTGCTAGAGATAATAGAAATCTAATGGATGTAAGATTTGCAACAGGAGAGAATATTTCACCATAATCAATTCCCTTCACCTTTGAATACCCCTTTGTAACCAATCTAGCCTTGTAGCTCTCAACACTACCATCTGCACAAAGTATCTTCTTAAACACCCATTTTCTTCCAACAGGTTTCCATCCTTTAGGCAAAGGTACTAGGTCCCAAGTTTTGTTCTTCTCCAATGAAGCCATCTCATCATCCATGGCCTTAATCCAGGAACCTGCATATTCCATACCCATAGCCTCTTTCATAGATCTAGGCTCATTAGTGTTTGTAATCAAGGCATAAGCACAACTGGAATCTAACATATAAAATCCAAACCTCTCTGGCTGCTTTCTTTCTCTCATGGATCTTCTCAAGGGCTAAGGTTGAGGTTGTTCTATCTCTTCTTCTAAATTTTTAGAGCTGCTAGAGCTCTCCTCATCATCAGATCCATCATGGTCTCTTTGTTCAGTCTTCTTGGGGGTAGGAGGAAACTAAACAACGTCTTCTTTCATTTCTTTTTCATCTAGCTGTAGCATAATAGGAGAATTTGTTAGCTCTCTAAAAATAACATTTCTTCTATACAACACCTTACCAATCACAAGATCCCAAAGCTTTTATCCTTTCACACCAACATTGTAGCTGATGAAGATACATTTTACAACCTTGTTTTCCAACTTAGATCTTCTCTCCTTAGGAACATGTGCATAAGCTTCACAACCAAAAACACAAAGATGTCTAACTAAAGGATTCTTACCAGACCACACCTCCATGGGTGTCTTACCAACAAGAGATAGCAAGCAATGGCCACAGCTTCATCCCAAAACCTTTTTTCGAGGCTAGCTCCACTAAGCATACTCCTAGCCTTCTCCATTGGTGTCCTATTCATTCTTTTTGTAACTCCATTTTGTTGTGGGGTATAAAGAGGTGTCTTATGCCTTTTGATCCCTTGTTCTTTAAAGAACTGTTCAAACTCTGCCAAACAAAACTCACCACCATTGTTAGTTTTCACACACTTAATTATTTTACAAGTCTGATTCTCTAATAGAGCTTTAAATTCCTTGAACCGAATGAAAACATGTGTCTTTCTTTTAAGGAAATAAATCCATGTCATACTATAATCATCTATAAAAGATACAAAATATACAGACTTGGAGAGTGAAGGAAATTTAAAAGGACCAAACACATCCGAATGGATAAGATCCAAAATACTAGAAGACTTGTGAGAACTGGAGTAAAAATGAACACAATTTTGCTTACCATAAACACAGTGTTCACAGAAGTTGAACTCAAGATTACAATCATTTATCCCCTCAATGAGGTTTTTATTTTTCAAGGTTCTGAGACCCTTCTCACCAATGTGGCCAAATCTTATATGCCACAACATTGTCTTTTCTATAGGAAGTTTGTCTTCCAAAGTGTTAGCACCCTTAGGTACAGTTGCTGCACTACCATCGGAACCCATTGCCATAGACTTCTTCACTATTGATTTAGATGGTGGAGATGAAGTGACTGTTGTTCTCTTCCTTGAGACAGAAGAACTATTGCACTGTGAGGTGCAAGCATCTAGCTGAAATAGGGTACCTCTCCTAGTACCTTTCGCAAGCACCATAGCTCCTCTAATCATCTTGCATCCATCTTTTGAAAAAATAACTTGCACACTTGCATCATTCGGCATACTTATAGATAACAGGTTTCAAGCCAAACTTGGGATGTGCATTACCCTGTTGATCCCCTTTACCTGTCCATCAAGGAATCTGAGAGTGACTCTTCCTCGTCCAACTATCTCTAGGTGAGAATCATCACCCAAGTACACCTTTCCACCATCGAACTCCTCATACTTTGAGAACCAACTTTGATGAGAGGTCATGTGAAAAGAAGCACCTAAGTCAATTAGCCACACATCATCAGATGCATGGGTGGCCAAGGTTGCGACAAAAGCATCGCCATCTTCTTGAGATTTTTTAGAATCTAAATCTGAGCTTTTCTTCTTCTTCTTTGGCTCTTTGTAGTCCTTAAAGAAGTTCCTAGGCTTACCAAAGTTCCAACATGTTGCCTTAGACTTTCCAGGAGTCTTATATTTCCCACTGGATTTAGATCTACCCTTTTCAGACTTCTTGTCATTTTTCTTTCCTCTATCTTTGGATCTACCGTGAACAACAAGGGCTTCCTTGGTTGAATTGGAGGTCTTTCTTCGCATCTCCTCAGATAATAGTGAAGACACGACATCATCCATTTGGAAAGTGATAATAATACTCCCAAGGGCCATAACAAGATGGTCCCATGAGTCCGACAAGGAACATAGAAGGGTCATACATCAATCCTCCTCCTCCAACTTGACACCAGTTGATGCCAACTATGAAATAAAAATGTTAAATGTGTTCAGGAGATCTACAATGGATCCCCCTTCCTCCATTCTCAAAGAATATAGATTCTTTATTAGGAATAATCTGTTCACCAAGGACTTGGCCTGATACATAGACCCAAGCCGTGTCCACAATTTGTTTGTGGTCTTCTCCTTGAGAACATTCAAGAGAATAGAATCTTCTAGACAGAGTCTAATGAGACCCATAGCTTTTTGATCCTTGAGATCCCAATCTTGTTGAGGCATTTTTACTAATTTGATATCATTTGCAACCACCTCACATACATCACGGTCTATGAGCATGTCTTCCATCTTGAGTTTCCACAACTCAAAGTTTGTGCCACTAAACGTTTTCACCTCCATTCTACTATATGAAGAACTTTCCATCTCTTCCTGCAATAAGGTTATGAATAATCTACAAAAATACTCCCACTGAACTGGAGATTAGCTCAAAAAATCCATACCCTAACAAATAGAACCAAAACTAGCTAGGCTCTGATACCAACTGAAAGGAAACTAAGTGTGTGGAAAATAGTTCCCTACGCTAAACTCCTGAGGAGAGGATCATGCGAATTCAAATTTAACCCTTATCAATTATAGAATGTTAATACAATTAACCTAGATGTTTCTGCAATAACATGTATACATAGAAAAATGAGAATGACACAATGATTTACCCTGGGGAAAACCTTTCAGTAAAAAACCCCAGCATTCCAAAACCTGCACAATGTATTAATCAAAATTGTTGTTGTTTACAATACACTTGCAATGCAAGTTCTTTGAGGAGATACTCAACACTTGAAGACAAATCCAGCAGCATAACAACATTCCAACAATACACTAACTTCTCACACAGTGATTTGCAACCTAAAACGCTTATATCATGCACTTCCCTTTTTAGGGCAACTTCCAAAGACAACTGTACTAGGGTTTTACTGAACCCCATGCATTGTAGAAGAGTGTACAGTACTCAACATGATCAGTTTCCACATGTCTTGCATGTCTTCACCCGTCATCAAATCTTTCACAATTAGCTCTTACAAATATTAATGATCATCATAGGAATCCGTCATAACTGTTTCAGTCATGATAACCTTACACATTGTCCAAAGTGCTGACATTTGGAAATTAACCTCTACCATAGAAAGGGATGCCTAGATCCACCTAGACCAAGTTTGATCATCCTTTCCATCTTCCAAGTGGAGTGAAAACACAACATATCCACTCAACTAAATGACAGAATGGATATCAAACATAAATACATTATTTGCAAACAATCAACAAATAATATCAAATGTAAGGAAATATACAAGGTTGAGACACCTTATTCCTACCAGTTTTGGGACAGTAAAGACATTTCATTCATCAGACAAAGATCTATGTGGAGAAGCAGTGAAAGCATACAATACATTGGAATTGATCAAGACAGCAGGTCTACTCAAATAGTTCATTATCAGATATAGTGTATATATGTTTTACTAAAGGTTGTAGCCTTCATCATTTTAGCAATGAGATTTTGGATAGTGAGTCCTCACCTCTAACAGGGTTATTTGTAAAAGACTCCTAACAGGGTCCGACCCTTAACCAGGTCACTATACTTATTGCATTGTAAAGATCAACTCCTAACAGGGTTGTAAGATCTTCTAACAGGAATTATTATACTCAAGTACAGTTCTTTGTGGGTGCTAATTCCCACTAGGGTTTTTACCTATTTTGGTTTCCCCATAACCAAAATTGTGGTGTTCTATCTTGTGTTATCTAAATGTATAAATGCTTAATGTTATTCTGTAATCCATTGGAAAAAAGAATTAAACTAGCTGATAACTGATTCACCCCCCCACCTCTCAGCTATACCTTGGGACTATTCCAACAATTGGTATCAGAGCCAAGTGCCTTGGAGAGAAAGCCTAATAGCTTAAGGTAGATCAAATGGCCTACTTTAGGAAAGAGAGTCCTAAGTTTGATGGAGATAATTATCTTGACTGGAAGAATAAAATGATAACACATCTTCAGTGTGTTGGTTTTGAGATCTATGAAATTTCTACTCATGCAATTGATGTTCCCACCTTGAAAGACCTTGTAGAAGAAGAATCAACTAATAAAAAAAAGGAATTATTCACCCAAAATGCAATTGCCAAAGAAGCTCTAATCAGTGCCCTATCTGACGGTGAATTTTCTAAGATCAATAAGGCAGACAAAGCATATTCAATTTGGAAATACCTAGAAGACATGTTTGAAGGAGATATATAAGCCAAGAATGCACACAGAAAGACATGGAAGAAAAGATACAAAAATTTAGAGATGCTACCTGAAGAAAAGATCAGAGCTTACAATCATAGGATTAATGAAGCAGTCTCAGGAATTAGGAACAATGGTGGAGAAATTTTAGAGGATGATATAATGGACAAACTGATGACCACATTGATACAAGATTATGAAAGCAAGATAAACATCTTGGATGAAACCATGTGATTCTCAAAGGACTTCAAAATAGAAACCCTAATCAGAAAAATATCAGCATTTGAGATATCAAGATTGAAGACAAAACCTAAAATGGAAACAACTTTCAAAGTCTCAGCCCATGGTAAGAAGTCCTTGAGTATCTCTAGTATTATTGAGAAAGAAGAAGTTGATACAGAACTAGAAGAAATCATTGCTATGATTTCTAAGAAATAAAGGAAAGGCAAAGGAAAATATGAAGGACAGCTGCCATTCAAATGCTTTTCATGCAATAAAGTTGGCCACTTTGCATCCAAGTGTCCTACAAGAGTCAAGAAGTACAGATCATATTACAAACCCAAATATACTAAGGAATTATATCATGATGAAGATGGTGTAACTGATGATGACTCAGGAGAAGATGAAATTGGATTCATTGCTATTAAAGATAATGAAAAAATTATTGATCAAATAGAAATTAAAGATGAAAAGAAAGCACAAGAATTGGATTTAGTTTCACAAGATAACATCAGAATAGACTGGATCATAGACAACAAGTGTTCACATCACATGAGATATTTGTACATATAGACAAGTACAAAGGTGGCATTGTTTGATTTGGAGATAATACTCCCAAACCTATTATAGGCAGAGGATCTATCACCTTAGATGGAAGGAACAAGACAGATGATGTTCTATATGTTGATGGTTGGCATCATAACTTACTAAGTGTTGGACAACCTCTAGATAAAGGATATCAATTGGAATTCAAAAACAACAGATGCATTATTAACAACAAAGAAGGAGACATGATTGCATCAGGATCAAAGACCAAAGTTAATGTTTTTTAGCTTAACTCTGAAGTAAGTTTTTTTCTTGCAAAAGTGCATGACTAAGTTTTTTTCTTGCAAAAGTGCATGACAATTGGCTTTGGCAGAAAAGACTTTGTCATATCAATTTTGACAACATAGTGAAGATAAGTAATGTAAAGGCAGTAAGAGACCTTCCAAGTATTGCATGACTAGTTGATACTATGTGTAGGGAATGTATAATGGGGAAGCATGTGAGAACCTCATTCAGAAGAAAATAGAACTCCTCAGAGAACAAATTAGACCTAATACATATAGACTTATGTGGACCTACTCAAACAAGATCATACTATGGTGAAAGGTATTTTATTTTTTTTGTTGACGATTTCTCTAGGATGATGTGGGTTGCATTAATGAAAGACAAATCTAAAGATTTTGAGAAGTTCAAAATATTCAAAGCTAAAGTTGAAAATGAATCTGGATTAAAGTTAAAATGTCTGAGATCTGATAGAGGAGAATTCACCTCCGACAAGTTTCTTAAGTACTGAGAAGAACATGGGATCAAAAGAAAACTAAGTGCACCCAGAACCCCTCAACAAAATGGAATTGTAGAGAGGAGAAACATGATAATACTTGACACAACCCGCACTATCATGATTGAAGGAAAAGTTGCACACACCTATTGGAGAGATGTAGTTAATACAGTAGTCTATACTATCAATAGAATTCAACTGAGACCAGGCACAAACAAAACACCTTATGAAATTCCATTTGGTAATGTACCTACAGTAAAATGCTCTAGAATCTTTGGAAGCAAGTGCTACATCAAGAGAGATGATGGTGTTGGAAAATTTGATGCTAGAAGCGATGAAGGTATTTTTCTTGGTTACTCTACTAAGAGAAAAGCTTACAGATGTTTTAATTTAAGGCTGAAGAAAATAATTGAAAGTGCACATGTGAATATTGATGAGAAGTTCATGATTCAAGAGAGATATTATGAATATGCGCCTATGATTGAAGATTAACCTAGACCTATCAATAAAGATATAGTTATTGAAGAAATGTTTGACTGTACTGATGTATCATGCAACAACCCTGAACCAAGTAAAGAAGAATCACAAATTATAGATGTGAGTGTCACACCTAAAATCTCAAAATACACATCTAAATACCGCTCTAAAGAAGATATCATTGGAGATCAGAGCATTAAAGTATTGACAAGATCCAGAGAAAAAGGTTCAATCGTTGATGAAGAGGTATTTTTACTTTCACAAATTGAACCTTTGAGTGTTGAAGATGTGTGCAATGATTCAGATTGGCAAAATGCATTGCAAGAATAATTAGATCAAATAATGAAGAATGACACATGGGAATTGGTCCCTAGACCTTGTAACAAGAACATGATTAGAAATAAGTGGATATTTAGAAATAAAATGAATGAAGATGGTATAGTAATAAGAAATAAAGTAAGATTGGTATGTAAAGGATATGTGCAAAGAGAAGGAATTGACTATTCTGATACATTTTCCCCTGTGAGA
>MU217236.1:11450-22917 GCA_018584345.1 Thuja plicata | reverse complement strand
GGGTGGAATTGATTTAATTAAAAGAACTTAGGACTTTAGGATTAAATCAATTAATCATAGGGGTTTTTAGCTAATAATCATTGAGAAATTAGGAATTAAATATAATGTTAGATTTATGCAAATTTGGTATTTCTACATTTGAAACTCAGTCACTTAAATTCAATCAAGAGAAGAATTTGCCTAATACAATAGGACTTTGAAGATAAGAAAATGCACCAAAATTGATTTATTATTAGGTGCCAATTTTGGGGTGTTACATTTTGCCCCTCTTTGAATTGATGTGCGAGTAGTGCATTGATTCAAAGAACAGTCTAAAGTGAAGATCAGAATCGGGGTTAGATTGCCCTAATGTCCATTGAGAGATGATGAAGATTTAGGACTATCTCCAGAATCAGGGTTAGATTGCCCCAATATGAAGGTAAGCCCTCCGAGATCTAGGTTAGATTGCCTAGATAACGGTCTAAAGAGTTTTTGAGAGTCATCTTCAGAATGAAGCATAAATTTTAGGAATTAGGGTTAGATTGCCCCAATAACCAATGAGATTTCAAGAATCATCTCCATAATGAAGCTTAGTCCCCCAATGTCTAGGTTAGATTGCCTAGACACTGGTCAGATTGATATCTTTCACAAGAATGTCCCCAGAATGAGGCTCAACCTTCAAGAGTTAGGGTTAGATTGCCTCAATACCTGTCTCAAAAGATAATCAATTTAGGACTATCTCCAGAATGAAGCATGATCCTTGAGGATCTGAGTTAGATTGCTGAGATACCTAGCAAGATAGATGATGTGATGAAAAGATTCAAGATCATGGAATATCCAATTTTGACCATAAGGTACGAAAAAATGAATATGCCCCAAGGGATGAGATGCCCCTAGCGATGAGGACTTTTGATTCAGATAAGACTGATTCGAGAATGATGCGAAAATATTCAATGATGCAATCATCTTTCCCCCTTGGGAGTGAAATCGAAAGAAGACACATCATAATGATGAGAGCGAGAAATTGCAAAAAAAGATAGATCAAGAGAGAGAAGAATCAATTTAGAGCGATCGAGAGGTCCTGTTGATTAGGTTTGACCATAGTTGACCAGAAGTGACTAGAGTTGACTTTGATGAAAAGATTGCAGAATTTGAGGAAAGGATGACAAGAGATAAATTTGACAAGAAACCAACATCAAAAAACTAATTGCACAAGCGTCCAATCACGTCGGTCCCAAAAAATTTTAAAATGCGATTTTGAGCTACTTAGGAGTGTTAGATTTCAATTTTGATCACGAAAATGGATCCAGAACGGTCCAATTAGCCAAGGGTGCAATTTTTGAGGAAAATAGAGCACTTTGAAAAAATAGGTCAAATGCTATATAAGGCCCAGAGGGGTCATTTTCAAATCATTATTCACCTTTGACTTTAGCGATGGCGAGAGCTCTAGCTGACATTGAGAGCATTCCTGTGCACATGCATCGATTTGAGCACACTTAATGGCATAACTAACTAGCAGAGTATGACACACCTATGAGTATTCATAAGTGGATCTTGTATTTCTGCAAAAAAATTATCATTTTTTAGCGTTAGTGAGTTTTTTAAGCATTTGAAATCACATCTCGCCAAATCTCGCATTAGGAAACAGTTTCCTCACGCCGGGCCTAATCACCTTTCATGCGAGAAAACTAAATCCTCGCTCGAGTTGGGGATTTTGCGCACGGGCCTCTCCCAGTGCTCGTGTGAAGAGCATGCGTGCGCCGCACGAGATTCCTAGAATCTTGCACAAGAACACATCCCACCTCACGCAAGCCAGAAAGCTCACACGGGACTAGAGTTTCCTCACACGAGAAAAGAGTTTTCTCGCATGGGAAATTAGCAAAAATAAAAAATAGTTATTTTTTTTGCATCGCAATGTCAACTAGTTGAACTGTGTGTAGAATAGTTCCATAGCTGCATTTGTTGTCTTTTGCTTTGAAAATCATCATTGTCGAGGTACTAATCCAATTTTGTCCTTTTGTGTTGCAGGTTGATCTCCCAGACATTAGTTTCAGGTCCCATCATCCTATCATGGGTGAGTTACTGTAGAGATTATCAGATGCCGACGGGGCCCACATTGATGGGCTAGGATTGACATATCTGCATGATGTACCCAATATTTAGGTAAATCATGGATTACTTGGGGCCCTGGTTGAGCATTTCCATTCAGAGATGAATACTTTCCATTTGCCACAGGGAGAGATGACGGTGACTCCGGAGGATGTATACTGGATATTGAGAGTGCCATTCCATGGAGCTTGTGTGGAGTATTGCACGCAGCTGAGAGATGGTATGCAGGCTTTGAGAGCCATTTTTTAGGATCATTTGGTGGTGGGCTAGGCTATCTCCTAGGAGGAGCTGATACGTACATATGGCCGAGATTACCCATTGGCAGTTGTTCTCACATTATTTTTGAGTTGTCATCTGGTACTAGATCGTGGTCAGCACGGTTTGGAGTGCGGCTGGGGCGTTATGCTCCAGAAGATGTTAGATGTTCCTTTGGTCACTTTTGGATGGGGTGAGTGTATACTAGCATAGATGTATCACAAGATGCACGAGCTTGTGTATCAGGGGGCCTGCACTATGGCAGCAGGAGTGGTTGTTTTGCAGATCTGGGCCCGGGAGGACCTTCCCATATGTAGGCCAATTTTTCATGATACATGACAGCCATTAGAGCCGTATATTTACAGATACACCAGTCCAATGACCAGGCTCGTGCTAAGTAAGACTGAGCAATGGTGTGCACAGATTGATGATATGGCTACAATGATATGGCGATCATGGGTAGCTACTGAGGTTTGGGATGATGCTCGTTAGGAGCTATCGTACATGTTCTATTTATTTCCTCTGATAGGGCATACCATCACAGTGATTGAGCGCTTTCCACTTACGTGTGTGCTACACCAGTTTGGGAGGCCTCAGGATGTATCACTTGAGTATTACACTTATGCCCGATTCATCAATGAGACGAAGAAGGGTTGGCAGAGGTAGCTTGACAGGGGGCATAGTATGATAAATGCCCGGGTACCACCATATCGGTGGGATTACATGGCTGCAGTGACAAGTGCAGGTGTGACACCTGCATACAGAGATCAGCTGTTAGCACATCCATTTCCTAGGTTCACATCTCTAGTGGGCCAGATTCCTTAGGTGGTGCAGCCACCACCACAACAACAGGCATAGTAGGGTCCTCCTCCAGGACAACAACCTCAGGATTGACAGCCACAGGATCAACAGCCAACACTTTAGCAGTAGGATAGAGCGGTATGTCCACATACACATTAGATTGCTATCCCTATGAGGCCTATGGGATCAGATACAGTTGCTGGGCCTAGTGGTAGCTAGGATAGAGCTGCTGAGCAGGGTGATGATACCGTCATGGTCGATGCAGTTTCGACTGACCCTCCAGCAGGTGGACAGGTAACCTAGCTATAGGAGGCTCTTCGTAGAGTGAGAGAGAGAGTGTGATAGACACAGAGGGAGTGTGATGACCTCCATACATAGGTGGTTATCATAGATACCTAGATATCAGAGCAAGACTGGGAGGTCTGAGAGTTGTGAGAGGCACTGGCCAGGGCATAGCTGGATATCAGATATGAGGCTGCTTAGGTGGCTTACTATTATGCTACGTATACTCTTGTAGTTCTTGAGGCAACAGATCAAATTCTACCTTTTTCAAAGTATGCTGGCGCTCGGGCTGTTCCAAAGGGACCACCTCCAGCAGGACCACCTCCGGGTCCTCCTCCTCAGTAGTAAGGCATGCCCCCACCTCCACCTCCTCTAGGTGGTTAGGTTATGATGTATTTTGTACCACCATTTTGACCTGTTGTGCTCAAGTAGCACCCTTGTACATTTAGACCGATCGATATATATATGAGCTCAATTTCTGGCATCATTGTACATGTGTATATATTGCTTTAAATGTGTATGTTTTATAAGATGATTTCCTATATGATTTAGATGTATGGATTAGAAATGTATGCAATGGATGAATATGCAAATGTTTATGCACGTGTTTTATTGATGTATGAAAATGCTATGATAGATGTTAGATGGATAAATGCTATGTATGATTTGATTTATGCTTATAATGGATGCACATGTTTATGGATATATGTATGCAAATGAATTTATGGAAATGCACTTCTTAAAAATGAATGGAATGCAATGAATGCAATGGTACTAATCATCTCATGTAGGGAATTCACAATATACAACAGATAATAGTCAAAGGGACACACACGAAGATTGAGAAGGAGGACCGGACACTCATGCAGTCTATTTTCTGCATTCTATTCTTTAGTACTGACCCCAAAGTCAGTGTATGTGCCAATCAATGTTTACATTTATTCTTTAGTGTCTCCACCTATGTACATTTTATTGAGATTTTTTACTTGGTTTGTGAATAACTAATGATCTATTCAACTCTTATTCATTTGTCGAAGATGCTAAAAAAAAAAACTACTAACACTTGTAGGATTTATCCTTGATATTATTGTGGTTTTGTTTATGCTTTAATGCATATTCTAATTCATTACAAGAGTGTTTGATATTATAAAGTTTCACATAGTGTCTTTAGCTAGCTTCATTTTCAAAATTAACCCAAAGTTCCTGTGTATTTTGAAAATCTTGTCGCTGGAGGTACTCCCTTTCTTTAGATTTTAGAATCCCATTAAAATACGTGATGCAAAACTAGAATTCATTGTATCCTCTCCCCTCACCTTAGTGGATCTTGGGTGTAAGAGAAAGCCACTTTTAACTTTGCCTCTAGCGAGGCCTATTTGTAGGGAGCTCTCCCTTTCAAATAATGACCCCAAACCAGTAAATATCTTGACCGGTATATAAATAAGACGCTGATAAAACTCTCATCTAATCCCACCAAGATCAGGTGATGTATGTTGATTATAGTCTAAATCAGGTGAAGAGTTCCTAAGTAGCCAGTATGATCAATTAGAGACTTCATTGTCTCACACACATACAAACCATTTGGGTGGATGCCACAGACCTAACTACGAATCATAGCTTAGTAGCTATCCTTTTATACTTTTTAAAACACCCTTAATGGAAGTGGATTATGTCATCCTATGAAGTTAGTCACCATACAACTACCACTGGTTGTGAGGTGTGAAGGATTCTAGATTTTATCCCTAAAAGTAAGGAAAGCCCCCATAAGGGGATCCCCTATTCACCCACACCTTAAAGGCATATTCAAATGCATAATTTTTCTTTCATCTCTACATCGGCTTACCTCTTAGATTGAGAGGGACACATCACATGAGGGTCCAGTATGTGAAGCTTGGGGTTTACTCCTGTGGGCTTATAAGTGTTAAATTATTGCCGTTCTTTAGGTAGAAAGTGCTTTTTTAATGTTTAAACCCGTGTAAATTTTTTTTGAAAAAACCTTTTTAAGGTTAAACACTTGTGAATTTTTAGTTTTCTACCTGTTGTGCAGATCCAAACAAAATAGTCAACACACAGTCAAACTTGCTTAAACATCAAAAACTTGAAAATTTTGCCTTCTTTCTAAATCAACATCTGCATGGATTAACGTCTATATAGATCAATGTCTATGCTGGGTAGACTGACATCTCAACCTCTCTGGAATTGAGATATAATATTTTACTGACATCCTACTTTTCATACAACAATGTTTGTGCTTGTTGATTGTTGTGTTTGCAAATTGACATCTGCGTCTGTGACCAACATCCCCACTAAAAACCAGTGAGATTCTAGAGCTTACAAAAGATTTTCATTATAATCCTCCTAGATAGATATCAAATCATTTTTCCAAAATTAGGCCTTTATGGTCTAGAATTGCATTTTTCCTACCATCCATGTCAATTCAAGGAAACATAAGAATGTCAAAGTCCAACTACCCCTTTCCTACAAAGAGAAGAAAATACATGATAAAACCATTAGGCAAAAATAATGTTTTATGAAAACAACCCAAAATTATGCCCAATAACTTGAAAAACATGACATGATAATATTGACAACAGAGTAGTCAACTTCATCACCAAGTTTCAAGTAAATTGTGACTTAATTGAACCTGCAAGAGACCCTTACGATGAATAAAGTTAGATATTTTCCATCACTTCATCAATACTTCATTATTCTAATCTTCCATAAATCACCAAATCTTCTATAGCTTTGACTTAGGAGCACCATCATTCATTTGGACTTAAATCTCATTGTCTTGATTAACCCACATGCAAATCAGAGTCAATAATAACCCAATAAATCAAACCAAATCCTTCACATCTTCATAGGGATTCCATCAAACTCCTTAGATTGAATATATACCAAAGTTTCATTAAGATCCTCATCCTTAGAAACAACCCTAGTTGAATTACATTAAGTTTGCGAACATTGTCTATCTTGAGTGATTGATTTAATTAGTCTATATCCTATTTTTCTTGAGATCATTAGTCTATCTCCAAGTAGAATAAATATATCATCCAATATGAAAATCATTGAGCTTAATAGGATCTTATTTCACAAAGGTTATACAAAATCTTTAACATTAAAAGCCAAACCAAATTGAGACTCTTCCCTCACAATCCATCATCAAAATACAACACCTTTGAGGCCCTACCCTCACAATTAAAAATAAAAGTCTTAAATATTTTCTCATAGTTCTAAGATCATCCTTCATCCATCATCAAATAATTCGTCCAACCCATTCTTAGAATTCATCTCTCATCTTTCATCTTTCCAAAGCTCACTTTTGTATGGTTGTAACTCGATCACAATCTAAAAACATGAGGAGAATCCTTTTGTAAATGTATTCTTCCAAAGCACTTAGGTGCAAGCCATCGATATCAATAATGATCTTGAAGAACATGAATTTTTGGATCAACCTTATAGACCTACTCAAGTGGATTAATTCCTTAAAGATCCATACAACTTAGAGATGGTTGAAAAGGCTATAAACCAAAGCCTTGATTTACTGTAATGTCACAAAGGCTATTATCCATACTGATGCTTCACCCCAAGTTAATGCCACATCATCCTAAGACAAGGGGAAGTATACCTTAGGTGGTCCTTCTATGTCTGCAGTAACATATATGGCTGCACAAAATTTTCAAGTTACACTTTAAGCCCTTGAAAAAATTCTTAGTAGTATACCCAACTTGAGCTCCCATGCTAGCACTCACACCATGACAAATGCATCTACTGGCATAGATGCAAATGTTTTGAATATTGGTCAAACATCTATTCCACTCACACAAGGTCTATCTTCATCACTTTTCACATTCCCATCATCTTCCATGAAGACATCCTCTTAACAAACATCTCAAGCATATCAATATACCCCTCCTTCTACATCGAGACTTATGTCATCTGCATTTACATCATCACAACTTGGTGGAGGGAAATATTTCACACATGTGCTCATACATCACAATGCTCCCAATTTATCTCAATAGGTTAATGAGATCAAGGGTCTTATACATAGCATGCAATATGGGGGGAAGAAAGTGTTCTCTTTTAATGAAATATGTCCCTACCTATTTTATAAGTCCATCAACATGAAACCATTTCCCATGAACTTTGAAATTCTAAAATTTGACAAGTATAAAGGGGAGACATGCCCAATCCAACATCTCAAAGATTTTTATGTTGCATTTCAGGAGGTCTCCTTTACCATGAATTATCTTAAGAGAATTTCATTATAAGTCTTCAAGGTCTTACCCTTGAGTGGTTCATGAATTTTCCTCAAGGGTCGATATCTACCTTGTCCAATCTCACAAATAAGTTTGTGGCACAAAATTCCTATAAAACTGAACATCAAGCATCCTTGAGAGATTTGTGCAATATGAAATAAATGAATGGTGAGTCATTTGTGAATTTATAACAAAGGTGTAGAAACCTTTCCAATAAGATGCCATAGAAAATACCTTAGAAACATTTGATTGATATTTTCACGCACAATCTAGTCCCTCAAATGTCATTCTAGATGAAGATGGCTTCCCCTAACACTTTTGAAGTGGTTTTTAAGAAAGAGAAAGATATAAAAGATGCTCTCCTACAAAAAGGTACCATTAAGCATTACACACCTTCATCAATTGACAATCCAAGTTTTGGACTAAGAATAAGAATGTTGTCAACGATGGTGTGACCGATGCCAAACATGTCCAAAATATTCAAGCATCCAAAAATTTAAACAACAACAAAAAAAATAGCAGAATTGGAACAATCAATCGAATAATAAAAAAGAACAACAAAAAATAACCTCAGCAAAAAAAAACCAATCGAAATAAACCCAGGATCAATCTTTTCCCACGTAATAACAATAAAAACACTAGTTACAATACTCGTCAACGTCAACAATACATTTCCTTTTTGGAACCTCTTGATGTCATCTTTTGAAGAATTTTTGACCAAAACATGATGGTGTTTCCAAATAATAGGACTTACAAAGAGAATCAACCTAAACCTGCTTGGTATAAGGGAAATGAATACTTTGATTATCATTGCCTCAAGTTTTACGATACCAAGAAATGTATGAAGTTGATAAACTTTGTCCAAGACCTTATTGATGATGGAAAGATTGAAGTGTTGGGAGAAACACCATCATCATCAAATGTCCAACTCAAGATCTATAACTAATCCTTTCCTAAACATGATTAGAATAATGTCTCATTATTGAAGACCGTTCCATATGACTACTCCACTAACAAAATCATGGGTTTTGATTCATTATGTGGAAATATTTAAGTAAATGAAATTTATGGATTTGATTACCTATGTGGTCTCATTAAATAATCCAAAAAATATGTATACACCATAAAAATTAATAGTGTAGATTGTAATGCTACCATTCATAAAGCTAGAGTTATTATCCAAGCTGCCACATGACCATCCACATCATTCACTTCCACTAGACTAGATTCATAGGATGAACTTTTTTCACAACTTGGGAAGACTCATGCACAAATATCCATCCTTCAGCTTCTCTATACTTCACTTGTTCACAAAAAAATATCCTTGAGAAAGCCCTTCTTGAGTCACACATTCTCAATAGTATCAATGCAACACAATTCAAGATATGAATGGGAACCTAGCCACAGAACAACACCTTGTGTTCATAGAAAATGACTTTTGTGGTCCTGACCCACATCATAATAAACCCCTACACATTGAATTCCTCATCCATCATCATAAAATAAATAGGGTGGTGGATCTAGTTTGAATCTTGGTACCTTAAAAATGATAAGATAGTTGAGACTCCCTAACGACCTTCTATATGCCATAAAGAGAATAACAATCAAGGCCTATAATGAAAGAGAAAGAGAATCCAAAGGTTTCATCGCACTCCCTCTTCAAGTGGGTCCTGCACTAATTGAGACTACTTACCAAGTCCTTGATCTTGAATTTCCCTACAATATATTGCTTGGAAGACCTTGGATACATGTTATTTCAGGTGTACCTTCCATGTTCCATTAGTTCTTGAAGTTCCCACATCAAGGTTGAGTAATCACTATTCTTAGAGATCCTAAGCCCTTCCAAAATTGCAAATGATTGGAAGGAAAGAAAACCTATTTATGCCCATTGAATGAGTTTGTCAGACCTTTTTCTTAAGAGGAACCCATCAAATCCTCTACTGAGAAACCTTCCACTGAAGAAATTTTCAAACCATAAAATAATGAGGCCCCTCTATCAAAAAATCCTATGGATAACGATAAGATCACTGAAGAAAAGATTCCTAAATATGATAAGAAGGTTAAGATTATTGATCAAGGTATGGGAGAATGCAAGTTTGAGAGTGCCTTATGCATTGGTCAACTCTCTCTATCCCCAAATCCCCATGGTAGACCTTTGCAATTCTTTCCCAAGAAAGATAAAGGTATCATGGAATGTAATAACACCACATTTAGGATCCCATAGTGATGAACATATGGAATCATACATCCTATCCTGGCTCTTTAAAGATGGAGAAGAAAAACATGTGGATATACCTAAAGGAAAATATGTGAAGGCTAGTCCCATTGTCGTAAGTATGCGATATCATGGTAGGCCTCAATGAAAAATAACAAGGTATGAAAGAGCCAATAAAAGAAATTGACTACCCTTGTGGTAGAGGATTGGGCTCTCTAGAGACTAAGGTTCCCTTAACTAATGCCTATGAGGTTTATCTAAGGAGGAATTCTATGAAGTCCCCTTTAAGTACATCAAAAATAATCTCATTGACACCAATCATATCCTTTGCATCACTGAAGTTGAGCTTTCATCCCCTAGCCTCCAACTCAAACATGCTTAAATCATTGATTCAGACCAACAAGAATCACCACCATATTTGGATATATGTGATTAAGATGAGACAGTATTAACCCTCTTTAACCTAAGACATATCTAAGACTACGAGCATGAAATCTGTTACAACTATCAAGCCTAATTCAGTAGCCAAGTCAACTCTCTTAGTCACAAAATTGAAAAACAAATAAAAAAAAGAAGACAATAAACATCCCCTAGTGAAAACCTTTATGAGGAACCTTTGGATGGAGAAAAAGAATAAATAAAGGATGTGTATTATGGTGAAAAAATTTCCAAGGCACCAAAAGAGGGAGAAGTTGACTTAATGTTCATGTCCCTACTACCATAAAAGTCTCCTATCCTCATCAAAGATATAGTTGAAGTGAATCTTGCAAGAGCTAAGGACCATAAGATCACCTTTATAGTAGCATCCCTGAGTGACAAAGAGAAAGCCACCAGTAAAATTTACCTTATTTTTCGACGAGGATTAGTCAAATTTTTGAGACTCATTGGTCGAACTGACAACAAAAACTGTCATCAAACTTTTTGCATCACTTATTCGACAGGAAAAGAAATCATCGAGATATCGACCTTCTTAGTGGTTGAATTATTGACCAAATCTTCATCTAAAAAATTGCTTGAAGCTGGAAGAATCGCAGATCAAACCTTTTATCTAGGCAACCAACGTTTGTCACAATTGCGACCACCGTTGGTTAGATTTAATGTCGAACACATAGCAGTCTCATCAAAACATTAAATACAGTGTTTCTCCTTTGCGACCAAAGTTCATCAAAATTGACACTAATCACAAAGCATTCTCGTTGAGCCTACTGATATTACAACGTCAAAAAAGTGACCAATACTAATTTTTTGTTAAAAATATATATATATATATTATAGAATGATCCAAATAAAAAAAATACACAACGTAATTATAAAAATGGTACACACAAGCTCAATGTTTTGATATCATAAAGGTAGAATGATAAAATCCCCAAATATGAAAGCTCCTATGGTGCCACGCGTGCTTCCCTACCTATGCAGTCAATCATTGAAAACCCCCTTAGTAATCACACATCTTCCATGTGTCTCTTAGCATTGATTAAATAATGAAGGTATGTTAGTTTGAGCTTCACTTGGTTTCAAGAATAATTTAATATTCTCTACTTAACAAGGCCAACCACGTGAAGGT
>MU217234.1:0-10395 GCA_018584345.1 Thuja plicata | reverse complement strand
AAAGTTACAAGAGAGACAAAAAAGAGAGAGAAGAAGCGGTGAAAGGACCAAGTCAAACAGATATTAACATATATTTCTTGTTCTTCTCCTGATCTGGCGACTGCAATCAGATTTGTAGATGGTAGCTAGTAGTATTTATGTTGAATCCGAATAGCTGTGCTTGCCTACTCACCTACATTCTCCTTTTACAATAACTGTTCTTCTTGTCTTGAACAGTGTAGTTCCAAGTGTTCACCTTATTCATCGTCCAAGATTTCTTCTTCTACTACAGGCTTCTTTTTCTTGGGTGTAGTCATCACTTCCCAAGCTTTTACTTCATCATCTGGTGGCCACTTGAAGTCCTGAGCACTCTGTTTGCACCTTTTGTCTGTCCCATCTAGCATCAGTGATATTTTTGACATCAAGTAGGAACTTGTTGATGTCAGTCTCTGCTTCAAAGGCTTCATCCAATATTTTATTGAATCCTTATATATCAACATCTGCTCCCTCCACTTGTGGAATCTCAGCTATAGCTTTTCTAATACTTGTAGCACCCTGAATCTCTTTCTCTTTACCGATATTGAAACAAATCTAATCAGAGATCAGCTGACCAACCTGTGCACAATTTCCTGAAATTTAGAATTCTCTGATCAACTTTAGAAACACTGCAAACCTGAGAAAAGTATCTCTTTTCTGCAAACTTAACAACCTGGGCTCTGAAACTGAAAATACGATGAAGGCAAACGAATGCACCATCAACTCCTTTAAAAAAAAAATTCTGCTCTAACAGTTCATGTGCTCTGTCTACATTGCTGCTATGTTTTTTGCACAGTGATCAAAATAAAATCCTTTGATTGGTTGCCGAACGATTCACATTGTCACATCAGAAAACTGCCGCCACTTTTGATCTTTGGATTAGGTGACTGCGCGACTGCATCAAGTCTGTTTGTTGCTGAACTCTGTCATTAGCCATGGTTCCATCTCAAGACTTGGCGACAATGTGCATTCTTACCCTTGGCAGACCCAAGTTACAATCTGGCGATCTCGCGACATAACTGAAGTCATAGTCGCGCAGAGTTAACATTAACTCATCATTCATTCCGAGACCTTGCGACTAGTCGTTACCCTTAACCATTATGGCTATCTCCCAGTCGCTGGATGTTTAAATTATGTTTCAAGACTACGCGACAATGCCTAGTCGCACTGTCGCGGGATATAAGCCCTGAGCATTCAATTTTACCTTATCAGGTTATATGCACCCCTTTCACTTCTGACGACTGCGCAACAGACCTTAATCGCCAAGTCGGGAGGACTTCTTCCTTAGGGCACCTTTCTTCTCAGACTCTGCGACCACCATTGGATCTTATGATTCTTTCATCTGACGGCTGGCGCTTAATCGCTTAATGTTTTTGCATGCCCTCAAATCTTTCTCAGACTTTGTGACTGAAGGGAAAGCACCTTAATCTCATTGTTGCTAAACCCATCTTTTCCTTCTGGCAACATCCCGACAATCTTTTGACATCCACCCGCCTTTTGACACATGTCACACAGTCATTTGTTCATTCATTGCATACTAGAGAACTGAGTCATCATCCTGTCCTAGCGACATCCTGAATGAGCATCACTGCAAACCACAGACGGTCAGTCGTGAAGTCTGGGTTAAAATCACTTAACCGCCATTCCATTACGAGATTACGCGACTGAAGGCCTGACTTAACTGTTAACTTTGACTGATTAGGCGATAACACGACATGAGGTAATCACAAAGTCTGAGAACATTTTCATAACTGTTAAGAACTTCCCGCGATCACCTGACTAAGAAGTGGGTCCCATTTGTATAAATCTTATAACATGGTCATCTTGCGACTACCCGACTACAAAGAAATCGCTAAGTCTCAGAAGGCAGAAGGAATATTCTGATGTTTAACGAGACAACGCGACACAATGAAAAAGCAAATTCGGGAAGGCACAGGGAATATTTGGCTGGGGTAACGCGACGAGGCGACTTAAATAAGATACATGCCTTAAGTGAAAGAAAAAAGTAACATCAAAATAGAATGCCAAGGCTTAGGGTTTGAACTCATCGTTTAACACTGGAAGACTAAGGGTTTTTTCTGGTCTTTGAGCAAGGTTTAGACTTGAAAACCTGAAAACATGACAGAGGTAAAGCCAGACTGAACAAGAGGTAAACTGAAATGGATACGCTAGAAGCACAGAGAACAGGACAAGGAACCAGGAGAACTTAATCCATTCAAAACATAACAAATCCATATTTCAAAACCTCTCTCTCTTCTTTTATCTCTAATTGATCTTTGGTACCGAAAATTGGTAACAATATTAAATTTGCTTTTGTAAAAATTAGAATTGGAATTCAAAATTCCAATTCCACCTATTTGTGGGAAGATACATATGCCCATTTTGGGGCAAAATTGGAATTTTGAAATTCCAATTCCAATTTTTTTGGATGGACACAAACATGGAATTGACATTATCGAGAATTAGATAATGCCAATTCCAATCAAATTCAAACACCCAAATGGGCCCTTAGGACTAACAAATCTTACAGGTCTTCATGCCTTGCTGGAGATTAGTTAGGATATGAATAGAATATTTTGTTGTTACAATCTGATTCTTGTAAATGATTTGAAGCTTGTTGCATTCTTTATTTCTATAAAAGGAATATCAAGATCATATGTTAAGCCTTCTGAACAATGTTATCATTTTGAGAGCATAATAGAATAGTTATGGTTGTCTATGGGTCATAGTTATAACATTTTATATTGTATGTGTTTTCTAATATAAATGAAAAATCTGAGTTAGAGAGATTTGAACATCATATTATTGTCTCCATAGTGTATTCAAGTATTTACTTGAATTCCAATATAAAGTATGTTTGGGTCCATCTGTTCATTTTGTGTGGAATTATGTTAATGGTTTTGGGCTTTCTTTCAATAAAAGAACTAAGAGCTTAGAATGATTAACATTAAATATAGGAATAGACTGTGGATTTTACAAGTATGATACATGCGATGATATGGATTTTTTTTTAAAAACAAGGCATAATCTGATATATTGGTTCTCATTTTCTTTCATTTGTTGAAAGAAGGTGATGCCATTAATTTGCCATTAGTATGCAAAGAACACTTTTGGTAAGCATACACCAAAAGACAGGACAAAGAGAAAACCAAAAATATAGATATAAGAGATCACCAAAAATGGCTAAGTACAAAGAAAACCGATGACACAATTTTGTGTGTACACCAAAAATTCAAAGTCAGAAGGATAAAGAGTAACCCGATAGAGGAACCCAATGTGCAGGAGATAGTGCAACCTGAGAGACAGTTAAAGTGCAACCCAAGAAATAGTTCAAGCAAGGAACCCGAAAGACAGTCAACTGATTTCAGAGCATAACCAATTGTCAGAAACTGAAAGTCAGTTGCAGCCCGCAAAAAGTGGATCTGACTGCCACGTCAGATAAAGCAGTCTTTTTCTATTTATAGAATCTTGATTTGTTTTTAAAATCATTTCTTTAGGGACAAGAAACATGAATGTAAGTGCTTTAATCAGTCTAACTGATTTAAAATGCATAGACTAGGAGATCAAGGTAAAGTTGTAAACCTGATCTTAGAGTTAACATTGTTTTTCGTGAAACTTGATGAAATCAATCCATCTTATAAATAG
The DNA here is from genome assembly GCA_018584345.1 of Thuja plicata. NCBI lineage: Eukaryota > Viridiplantae > Streptophyta > Pinopsida > Cupressales > Cupressaceae > Thuja > Thuja plicata. The sequence goes on along the minus strand of MU217234.1, from coordinate 6,735 downwards.
ATGATGTAATCATTCATTATACATGTGTGAATATAGAAGAGATGATGAATGAATCCTACAAACACATCTATGGATCAGACTGAAAGTTTCATGAACCAAAACAACAAAAGGCAAATTTGGTTATCAGAACCAAGAATGAAGGCTACCGAGAATCAGAGGTATTACTCAATCACATTAGGTGATATATCTTTATATGTAAACTTAAATGGATCTGTAATCAGCAATAGGAGATTGCATATACCAGGTCAAATTGTAATTTGCTATCATTCTAATAGGTGAAGCAAAGTGTAAAAATCCTTTCAAGGAAGGTGGATTTAATAGTCCAACTATAAATCTCTTAACCGAGTGCACACTCAACAGTGTTGTTAAAGCTCTTAACCGAGTAGACTTTAACAAGTCTCCATAGATACTCTTAATTGGGTAGATCATCAGAAGTGATCAAATTGTAAGCCTTAACCGGCCCCTTCCAATCTGTAGATAGTGAAGATTTTGTGGGTGCCATCCCCACCACAGTTTTTACTTCCTAACAGGAGTTTTTTGCAATATCATATCTTGTGTTATGTGTCAATTACTTTCATGAATGTTCACATGTATGTTAAGTTTATGAATTGATATAACTCACATCAAGATAGTATATAACAATTGGTTGGATATACAATTGATTACACACAGGTTAATTGATTAAAGGATACAAAATTTTAGAGGTATTGATTCACCCCTCCCCTCTCAGTACACACTTCCCATTAATTAAAACAATTGGTATCAGAGCTAGGGTCTCTTGTTTGGAAATATTAAAGGCTTAAGAGAAAAGATCACACAATGGAGAAGTACAAACTCGACAAGAATATTAAAAATAAGAAGCTAGAAATTCAGATCGTCTATGAGTAGTATAAAGAAGCTAGAATCAATATGAGATAGTTGTTAGATGAAAGAAAGATTATGGAATCTCGTTGTAATGAAACAAATTATCATGAGGAAGAGATACCAGATTTCTTTGAGTCTTCAAGATCAACTACAAGGAAAGCATCAGACACATCAGAAGAAAGCATCACAAGCCTAACTGAAATCAATCAACATATGCCTCGACAAGTAAAATCTCTGCAAATCAATCAAGAGACACAGATGGTAAGAATGATTGATGTCATGAACAATGCTAGACAAGCTGAGCAAGAAAGAACACTAGCTATTGATGATAGAAGAAAGATTACATAAAAGCTACAAGAGAAAGAGTCTGAAATACAGAAACTCACAGAACATCACCATGAGATCACAAATCAGATTATTCTTATGAGTCAAGACACAAATAGAATAAATGTTGAACTCATTGAAAGAATAGAAGCTATCAGTGAGCTAAGGGATGAGAATGAAAAGTTGAAACATGAAATAAGAATTCAGCAGCAACATAATGGAATTATCAAGAAAGCTGAAGAAAGCAATAAAAGAATGGATGATTTTATTGAAGGACAACGAAGATTCAAAAAAAACACCGATCTAGGCTTTACCGAGAATGGAGAATCATCAAATCAAGCTAATCCAAAGAATGTCTATGAAAATCCAAGACCAAGAAAGCTTATATGCAATCATTGTGGAAAGCAAGGCCACACATCAAATGTATGCAGAGGCAAAATGAAAGGTATTCCTAAATCTACATCTTCATTCATAGGATTTTGTTATAAATGTAACAAGAAAGGACATAAAGCATATGAATGTAAGTATGAGATGAAACAACCTAAGAAGGAAACCTACATGGACAAATAGTGTCCTACTTGAAAAATTAATGGGCACACAACTCTTGAATGCTGGAAAAAGAAAAAGCAAGCATGGAAGCCTAAAGGTCAAGAAACTCCCTATCAATCGAAAAGAGTCGGTAACCAGTATGTATGGGACTACAACACTTGGACAAATTGTACAACATGTGGAAGATTTGGTCACATTGTTGCAAACTGTATGAGACAATGGACTAGAAAGTCTAGAGGCTAGACTAACCCCGGGATGACATGCTTACACTATCATAAAGTTGGTCATCTCAAAAAGGATTGCAGAGACCGAATGATAGAGACCAACACATATCCCAATGGAAATACCATTGAAGACATCCATAATGCAAGAGAAAAAATGTGGAGAAGAGCTTCAAACAATGATGAAGCTGGACCAAGTGATGCAAATGGTGACACCCCATCCAATGGATCCGGTGACATCACCACCCCCACCTAAGCAGAACAATTAAGTATGGCACTGCATTAACCCAAGTTATCATTTTACATCAGCTCCATAATATGTTGATAAAATGTCAAATTAGCATAAGTAAAGATGCATCATGACATTACTTGTTAAAATATGTGATATCTATTCTATCGAGCAAAACACACCGAAATCTATCGGTATATACGCTCAAAGCTGAAACTGCCTATGTTTACTGAAACTTGTCGGTTAACATGTAAAAGCAAAGTTGCTAATGTAAACCAAGACTCGTCGGTAATAAAGCAAGCTGTGTTAACAAAACACCGAAACCCGTTAGTAAAAGCAAGAGGTATGACGACTACCCCAAAACATCGTATTAACACCGAAAAGGGAAGTTAATGTCTTAACTAACGAACTTCGTCTTCGCACACCAAGGAGTGGTTGAGCATTAATGACTCCCTTTTAGGTCAAATGACTATAAAAAGGCGACTAAAGGGTCTCATTGTTCACCACGACCAGAGCAGAGTGACGAGAGCGAATTTGTGCAAACAACAATAGGATCACAGAGCAACTGCAACTTGACACAGAGCACTCCAAGCAGATTAGAAATCACTACTGGTGTAAATAGTAAGCTCTACGACAACTCACAACTCTATTTTACGCATTTCTCAAAAGGCCCTAAATTTGAAACAATGGCAATGACCTCAAGAACCATCAAATCAAAGAACATCAAGAAGGATGAGGTTAAACTCATCAAAAAATTTGCATGTGAGGAACCACACTACAAGATTTACCCCGAGGTTTCCTCACAACCCGACAATGCTGGAGCATTCTTGTGAATACCAGCTAGGGTTTTGCTCATCGAAGATGTGCGAGCATACATCTACTGCAAGATTGCAGAAATCGACGATCTAGAGGTAGAACAAGCTTACAAGAAGCTATTTAATGAAGATAGATCCATAAAAGATGAGCATAAACACATAGAGGTGAAAGGGCTCACTAATGCCCTGTTATTCTTGAAGGTTTTCAAAACTAAGTGGATTCAGTTAGTACTAAGCCGAATGCACAATCACAAACTATGGTTGGATGAACCGAAGATGATAACCTGAGATGTTATCCATGTAGTCATCGGTTACCCTATAACTGAAAATGTAAAAGCACCCACCCAAGGCTGAGATTGAAAAGAATAGAGGAGCCAAATGGGATGGTAGAGGATTGAAGGCATCCACTATTACCGATGATGAGATGAAATTCAAAGCATGTGTCCCAGGCTACAAATTCTTTCAAGCCAGCGGGATGAGAAACATAGCATCCGGTGCAGTAGACACAACATACAAGATTGTGAAGAAGGGAACTTAGTTGGATTTATCTGAACTTCTACTGAACCAATTAGAAGAGAATTTGAAGACTATAAGGAATGCAAAGACAAACACATGTAAGTTTGGCTCACTTAGTATGTGCATTTTATTTTACTTTCAAGAAATATTTCCATCTATAGGAGATATAAAATGGGATACCACAAGGCCAGTCACCATGTAGATCAGTGAACACATAACCTCACTAAGAGATAATTTTGAAATAGTCATGGATGAATAATTTATTGTATTCAAAGACCGAATGCAGAAGAGGGTAAGGATCCATGAGCAGCTTATTGAGAAGTTCAAAGATGAAATATGTTTCATGGTTGATACAGACCACACTTATATCAATTCTGTTGTACCAAGGACATCATGGCTACAACCATTAGAATATGAGATAAATATCGATCAAGCATCTAAAGCAATTGATGCATTGATAAATGAACCATTAGACAAGAAACAACAAAAGTTCAGAACCTATGAAGAAGCAAAATCAAGAATCAAAACTGGACTGGTTGTAAAAAAAATTGACAGGAAAAATGACAAAATGGTCAAGAACCTTAAGAAAATACTGTCGGTTGCAGAGGAAGGAACCGAACAGGAAGAAGAAGCTGAAAAAGAGGAAGAGACCGAAGGAAAGCTACCTATCAGTGAAGCTGCAGAAAAGAATGACTCCGAGGCCACAGAATCAGATTCACCACCTCCTCCACCAACCAAGAAGCCAATAACCACAGATGCTTCTAGAACAAGAAGCCAAACAGCTAAGGATTCAAGTCCTTCACCTTTGAAGAAAGGACAAGTAAGAACCTACAAGAGGAAATCGGCCACACCAAAAAGAGGGCCAAACAAAAGAATAAGGAAGATGATCAGAACTAGAGAAGATATTGAGGACACCAAACAAGATGAAGGTGTACAAGTAGAAAAGGTTAAAGTTCCAGAAAGCATTGATTAGGTATGAAAATCTATTGCAAGTTCAGGATCTATCACATATTCTAAGATTAGAAGATGGGTAAAACAAGATCCAGAAGATCAGAACAAAGTTGAAGATGCCATCATTGCAAAGATGTACAAATTCAAGTATGTACCAATTCAATTCGAAGGTAATAATGTACCAAGGGAACTCTTGGATAGATTATATGCTAGATGGACATTTTCCTTAAAGAATGAAAAGGAGATAAGGGAAAGAGTAATTGTTACTCTCATGCCTTCTGAATCCAAGAAGGAAGAAATTGATGAAATGATGGAGAACCATAAAAAGGAGTTCTCACGCAAGTTGAGAGCCTACAAATTTCTTGAAGGGGGGCTTATAGATCTTGAATAAGAAAGTCACAAGAAATGGAGTAAAATACTCAATAGACCTATTGAGGAAGCTAGCCCCGAGAAAGACCTACAACAAAAAGATGATAATAAGGCAATTCAAGAACAGATATTAATCAAAGATGCAGAAGATGACACATTAGTTGAGTTAGACAATGAAGAACAAGACACAACTGGCAACAAAAATATGGATGTTGTAGATGAGACATGGCCGGATACAACCAAGGACAACATTGTGGATAACACAATCTTTGACATAACCGATGATCTAGCAGAAGAGGTAAAGAAATATGAAGATGTCAATGTTAACAAGGACACAACCAATGAGCAGGACAACACATTTGATACTGCACAAGTGAACATACCAGGAAACATGCCAATATTGATACAAGCCATCAATATTCTACAAGAAAAATACAAGTCACCTGAAAAATATTCAAGCATTCCCGAGGATGCAGGGGATGAAGGAAAGAAAGACAACACCGATGATTAGAAGGACATCAGAGACACTCACATTGTAACCGAAACTGACAAGGTTACAGGAGGAGATACAAATCAAACAGATGGAGACACAACCGAGAAGGATGCATAGACAAAGACAGATGAAGTACATAAGGACACCAATGAAGGAGATAAACCTAAAGATGGCACTCCTGAGCATACCGAAAAATTTTCTACCGACAATGTAAAGGTTGATGTGGAGACGTCTACAGAAAAATGACAAGCTGGCACCGAAACAAAGCAGCAAAAAGAGGCAACACCACAAATCACTTCATCAAGCACAATGGACAAAGCCAAGAAATTGGCAATGGTTCTACATTCAAGTGTAACTCAAAAGAAGAAGAAATCCAAGAAGAAAAAGTTGGAAGTCACTTTAGATGAAATTATTGAGATACCAAATGTGACCCAACTACACTTGATTATGAAGCATTGATAGAATACACTGAAATATGCCAAAGGAAGGAATTACAGGAGAAGCCGAGGAAACATCACCGAGACTCCATTGTACTGGAAACACCAAGGGACATACTGCACCAAATTGTACCCGATGTTGATGTTGATTAGAATAAACCCATACTTGATCAACTAGCCACTCTCACCGAAGCCATTATAATACATAACATTGATGTAGAGAAGGCAATTGAAGAGAGAGCATAGCAGAAGTACCAACAGAAACTTGTTGAGAACATTAGCCAAGAAGTGGAAGTTAACAAGGTAAAGCTTTCAGAACTCATAAGTGAATTAAATCCAATTATCACTGAAGCTATTTCCTTGATTCAACAACTAAGCACACTGGAAAAGTTCACTAAAGAGCATAGTGAAAAGATAGCAAAGTTAGATTCTGATTTAACTACAAGTGTTAAGGGCTTAGGCACCGATGACAATGCACTAAAGCTGCATTGTGAGAAAATCATTAAAATAAAAAGGTTAAGGCAGGAACTATGGGAAGCAGAGACATAATTCAAGGAAGAAGTCACCAAGCTCCAAGCTCAACTTCTACCAAATCTGACACTTCTTCAACAACATATCAGTTCAGCAAGACAACTGATAGCAACCCCTGAGATGTCTGTAGCAGACAACATCTATGATATGCATTCCAAGATCACACTCGAGCACATGGCTCTAGAGAACTTGAAGGAAATGTTATCCAAAATCTAATCATACAACAAAATAGGCACTAAAAGAGAAATTTGCATGTACATGTTACCCAGTTAACACTATCTTACAGTTTTTGATGATTTGCATTCATTATGATATTGCTATCAGGATTCAACTGTGTAGTTTTTGAGTCAAACTCATTGACCCATAATTCATGAGTGGTGGTTCACATGAACCCATCTCTCATGAGAATGAATGGAACACTTAGCACTCATTGGAT
>MU217231.1:64027-75033 GCA_018584345.1 Thuja plicata | reverse complement strand
TAAAAATAAATTTATATTTTACATCAAAATTTGAGTCATCGAAAAATAGAAAGAATTGCAATAGATTGAAAAATAAAAGTCAATTGATATTTCTTTTAAAATTTTGGATTAAAAAACTAACTAAATGCAAAGTGAAAATATATCAAAATCCAACTATTAATAAAAATAATAGTTTAAAATAATAAAAATAACCATAATGAATTAATAAATAATTTAATAAAAATAAAAATTATTTTTAAAATTTATTAAAATTTATGCAATGCAAAATGTATAATTAAATTTATGCAAAGAAGATCATTTAAATTGTATGACCATTGATGTTTTGAAGGAGATTTTGATTGATATATCTCTAATGGAACATTTGGGAGTTATATGTAGATTTATTGGGGAAAAGAAAAACAAAGAATCTATAAGAAAATGAATCAAAGAGTTTGGACAACTAAATTTATTTTTAAATTTATGTCGAAGGGATTTTTATCATTGTTTTTTCCACAAAGAAGGAAAGGGAAAAGATCCTCCAAGGAAATTTATGGATGATGAATAATGTTGCACTATATATGCAAAAATTTGGTAGTCTTATTTTAATCCTATTGTTTTAAATCCTTATGAGTTGGCAGTCCAGACCAGGCTTTATAACATGCCCATAGAATACTTGTATGAGGAATGTCTGGAGAACATTGGTTGATCTTTAGGAACCATTGTTGATATAGATGCAAATTTTCCCAATGAAGATTCATACTTTAATGCCAAAATAAAATTCATGATAGTAAGAGAAATTCTAAAAAAAGATTGTCTGTTGTGTGCCGGCAAAGTACATTGGATGCAAGAAATAGAAATAATACAAAAGATGATGAAATATTAAGTGATAAAAGGACTATGAAATGGATTCCAAAGAAATGTTTTAAAATCCCTAAACTACAAAGTAAAAATTTGAATACCAACAAGAAAATTGTGGAGAGAGCCAAGTAAGTTACAATGGTTTTGAATAGGGTAGGAGAATGTTCCAGCACTTAAAAGAAGGATGTATATATTCAAAAAGAGTACTTAGGAGGTTTGGGCAATCAACAATAGGAGCATGAAGCAATGAGAAGGCTAATGGTAATGTAGAAAAAGAATGGGATTCATATGATGAGGAAACAATTGGAAATGATTTGGTTATTGTTAACCCAAGATGTATTAGCCAATCAACTATGTGTTTCTTAGGAAAGGGAAATAAATGTAGAGGAAGAAAATCAAATAGACAAAAAAGGGAGGATGAGGCAACTAGAAAGGGTTCATGAACATTAATCTTTTTTAATAAATCCAAGGGAATAGTTTCCTCCCTTGAACAACAATGAGGCTTCTTACCTAGAATGTTAGTGGCCTTTCAGACACTAACAAGAGACAGTTAATTAACTACTATTTTGAGAAAGTGGGTGTGGATTCTATATTTTTTTTAGGAAACCAAAACAAGTTCCTAGGAGGGATTGATATTTTTAAAGATTTTTTCAAAACTTGGATAAGATATTTCATGTGAGCTCGAGGAAATGTGGGTAGTCTTGGAATTTTGTGGAAGCTAGAAAAAATGGATGTACATATCGAAACATTTGTTTAGATAATTAGATGTTGTGCTCGATGAAGTATCAACTTACTAAGGAGGTTTTTCCTATTTTCAACATATATGTTCTAGTTAAAATAGAGGAAAAATTAAGGGTAGAAGAATTAATTCTATTGAAAATTAAAAAATCACAGCATTAAAAAATCAAATTAGGTAGTGATTTCAATGCTATATTAGATTTGAGTGAGAAAGTCAGAGAAGTTAAAAAAGATACTAGAGTAATGAAAGATTTCAAAGAATTGATTGAGAAGGCTAAGGTGGAAGAATGTGATCCAAAATATTGTATGTATACATGGACTAATAGGAGAGAAGGCTTCACTAATAATTTTGAGAAGTTGGATAGGTTCTTAATTAGGAAATTCTTAATGAATAATGATTTTGTTTCTTAGTAAGGTTCAAGCTAGTTTTGAAGGGACCGACAACCTTATTTACAATATGTTGTGATAAAGATTTAAAAAACTAAAGAACCAACAACATAAATATAGAAAAAAAAAATAGCACAAAACAATAGACAAAGAAACATTAGTTTAAATTCTTAAAATCCTTCACCACCTTAGCCTCCAGTTGAGTCATATTCAAAGCAATTGTATTCAAGTCCTTAATATCTTGACATGATTTATCAGGATTCCTTTTTATATTTTATCTAGTCCTCTCACATGACCCTTTTGCCTCCTCCCAACTCTTCATCTTGTAAAACCCTTCAACATCAACCACATCCCCTTCATGTTGTTTACTTTCTACTTTGCTACGCATAGTGTTGAGGATCTCAATTGAGCTCTTAACCACTCCATAGATAAACGTGACTAGGGAGATGAGATTTTCATTAATTATTTTGAATTTATCTTCCAAGAGTTGAACTCTCCCTTTATAATCCATTTTCAGAGTATCTGCATGTACGCCACTCTCTTCGATTCCCACAGCTTTCCAAAGGCGAGGGTTAGTAGCAAAGGTTTCACAAATGAATGCAAATCAAGTATATAATGACTACTAAACGAATACTAGAAATGTGATCAATAAAATGTACAAGCAAGAGAAAGGAAGACAAATAAATGCAAACCCCACGATGCTTGAAGCTTCTATTGTTTCTCTCTACTCCTTCCGAAACGCTATTCTTGATGCTCAGTATTGGCAGGGCAGCGTCTATGACTTTAGAAGCATCGAGAATTCGATAATTGAACTGTGTGTGTGTGATCACAAGATGGCTTGAATGCTAGAACCAAACTGATGGAGTAATGGCACACGAGAGCTTGAAATCCTAGACCCTTCAAATGGTTGTGAAGGGTTTATTATATAGTATTTGATGATAATATGAACGGTTGAGATCAATCCCAGAGATGGGAAGATGAACGGTTGAGATCAAAAGGAACAGGAGAGGTCCTCAGTAAACTCCACCTCTTCATTTGGTAAAGAGGAGATAGAGTTTGGCTAACTGAAGAGCTAATTATGAGTTACCTTTTTGAACTGAAGAGGTGGGTGAAGTTACCCATGTGGACTAGAGAGATGGGTGGAGTAACCCATGTGATCTGATTGGAGTTATCTCTTTGAAGATAAATGAATATTTAATTCATTTATTTAATAATTATTTTCAACATGTGAGATAATTGAATTCTTTTTTATTAAGAATTGCTTTATTTTGATGAAATTAATTTAATTGGAAGACTTTAATTAGTAAGTTTAAATATTTGAATTTAAACTATAGGAAATTGAGTTTAATTAATTAATTGATGATAATTAAATAATTAAAGATAATTAATTAAATAAAATTAATTATTTAATTAATTTTGGGAATTTGATTAAATGATTTGGGGAATGAATTTAGAGCAAAATAGATGATTAATTGATGATTAAAAAACCATTAATTAATAGATGAAAATTAGTGTTTTTAATGTAAAGTCACAAGCCTGTCCATTTTAGGGTGTCTACATTTGCCCCTCTTTGATGCGATGTGACTTGTTACAGTGTGTCAAAGATTCTTTGATTTTTCCCCAGCTTGCCCCAGCATTGAGTAGGTATATTCATGCCCCCTCAACAAATTTAAGTGAAAAGTCACAAGACGAGCGTTAATTTGTTGAAACTGCAAATTGTGGAACTGGGTAGCTGACTGATCTGGAAAATACTTTAAAATGCCCCTGTAATTGACCTTTGAAGTTTCCAAGGAGCGGGAAGATATTTCAGAGCTCCTGGGTGAAATTAAGGTTTCTCAAAACCCCTATAAGTAGCTAAGAGAGCTCTTCATTTGTCACTTTGCAATTTGGAGCTCTGATTATCTTTGGTAAGTTGCTTTGATTTATGCCTTCTTTTTCTTGTTGTTTTCGAGTGATGGTGGGTCTTTCGGGTGTTGTTCATATCTCTAATCAAGTCTGTTTGTACTGTCGGCCTCCTGGCTCTGGACGTCTGGTGAGTTTCCTCGTGTTGCATTTCATTAATTATGTTATTTTTAGCTTTTAAATTTTGTACTTTTTAAAAAAAATTATGCCTTTGCCGCAGTCGACTATGGTTTTGCCGCAATTGCGGTTTAAATGCCACAATTGCTTGTTCTGTACCGCATTTGATAAAAGCTCTGCATTTGCCTGCATAAAATGTTGTAATTGCAGTTTGAGTGCCGCATTTGTAGTTCAGGTGCTGCAATTGCATAAAAGTACCATAATTGACCATGTTTATTACTGCAATTGACTTTTTAACACTATCTGCCTGATTTCTTTGCCTATTATCTGCTTGTTCTTGCTTCTGTTACTTTCCTCGATGAATGAAACTGATAATTTTTTGTTTTTATTCTTTGTGCAGTTTGTTGGGCGTATCTTACGCTGTCAGGAGTCCTGAATGGCGGGGCTCGTATATAGATTTCAGCTGTCTAAGGACGAGAGGTCAGTACTTCATGACTTGGGATTGGATTGGATTTGCTATATGTCTAAGATCACGACCAATAGGGGTCTGATCTCCGCTCTTATAGAGCGATGGCACTCGGAGACCTATACCTTCTGGCTTCCTGCTGGGGAGTGCACTGTGACTTTGGAGGATGTGTATCACATCCTCCAACTCCCTACCCAGGGTGAGTTGGTGGAGTATTCCATGCACACTGGTGTCCCTGCCTTGACTGAGCTCTCTAGACTACCCCGGGATCAGCTCGGGCTTGCTGGAGGATATGACATTCCTTGGTCAAGATTTGGATTAGGCCTAGATAGACTATCCACGCTGTTGGGTAGATTGATTTGTGCGATCCTTTGCCTTGATCAGCGTCAGCATGGTTTTTTCGTTGGTTTCTTATTTGTGTTTGTTTATGTGGGATCTACAAGGATTCCTCATTTGACCAAGTTCTTCTCACAAGGAACTCCTCTTTCGATGAGTTGTGTGAAGTTCGGAGCTAACTGTAACTCTATTGTGAATGACATGTCTGGGATTAGATTTTCAACAAACATGACTATTAAGTCTTGTTCGGGCACATCATATGTTATACAGTTTGCCGTATTCCTCCATCTCTGTAGGAATTTCACAAAAGACTCTCCATCTTTCTACTTGATGTCGCAAAGGTCCTTGATGCTGACCTTGCGCTTGATGTTATGATGGAAGTGAGCTATGAAATTTTCAGCCGACCCCCAAGACCGAATGCCATGAGGTAGATGTGAGAACCATTCCATTGCTGGTCTGGCCAAACTTTGTGGGAACAGTCGCATTAGATATGTCTCATCATGAGCAACTTCAACGCAACTAGCAAAAAACTCTCAGATATGCTCAATAGGGTTGGTACTACCCCTATACTTGTCAAATTTTGGTACCGAGATGTGATTTGGAAATGGAGACATGTGAAGAGAATGGTCAAAGGGAAATGGGTATAAATCCTCTGCGGTATAGGATTTGGTCTGCCCCTGATTTTGCATATCCATCATTTGGGTTTGAAGGGTTTGCATTTGTTGCATTAGCATGTCCGTTTGATATTGAAGCTGGTGAGTGTGGACATTTCTTTGTGTCGTGGTGGGTATGAGGCTGCACCTTTGTGTCCCTTGAGTAGGAACATAGGATTTCATCCTAGGGACTTGATATTGATTCCCCACTGAGTGATTTGTAACCGGAGGGACATGAGAAGTCCATGGTGGGTTTTGATGTGTTTTCTATTGTGACTGAAACTGGGGTTGATAATGTTGCGGTAGGTATTGCTGCTATTGAGGTTGGGTTTGAGACTATGGTTTCTGTTGCTGAGGTTGGATTTGAGGCAACTGAAGCTGGGGTTGCTGTTGCGGGGGTTGGATTTGAGGCAACTGAAGCTGGGGTTGCTGTTGCGGAGGTTGGATTGGTGTCAGAATGGGAAAAGATGTAGCTTTGGGCGGTCCTTGACTATATATAGGTCCTACAGAGATGGATCCTTACGTGCATTAGGTGTTGATCCCAAGACTAGTGTGAATGGGTTGCAGCAGCGACATAGTTTTAGAACAACTGGTGTTTGGTGGGATGGAAGGCATAGCATGAGAGCTTGATTGTGTTGGCCATGAGACCAAAGGTGGAGGCATACTAGTGACCATGGCTGCACTTAGTTGTGAGCCTGTCATGCCTTGAGTAGATGATGTGCTGGCCTGGGTCGGGTCATTGGTTTGATTGGATACAACCTGTGTTGATCTGGGAAGAACCAATGGTGGAAATATCTGTGACACAACAGGTAGTGTATGAGAAGTGTGAGTAGAATTTTGACCTACGAGAGGGTTTTCAGGCCATATAGTTGATACACTAAATTCAGCGGGGAGTTTGACTCCCTTCTTTATTAGCATGGCCAAGTAACATTCAGGGTTCCTCTCTACAACATCGTCAACTACTTTCGTGGAGTAAGCATCTTGTTCCACATCTTCAAGTTCTTCTTCTGTGATATCTTGGAAAAAGGTTGCCCCACGGGGCTGTTCAATGAATAGAGCGGAACTAGTGTTTATGAAGGGATCATTCTCTTGCTCTATTTCTCAAGCAGGGAAACGGTTGATGTATGACTCATCTGGTTGAGTTCTAGCTTTAGACCTTGTGTAAGGTCCTCCATTAGGTGTTTGAGACATAGTGCGGTCTAGGTTTTGTAACTAAAACAAGTGATATAAAGAAAACAAAGAAGAGGATCCTTTCTAAGAAAAGTCCAAGTTATGTTTTCGAAAAGGGTAATTCTAAGGATAGATTTTGATATAACTTGATCTCAAAGTGGTGATGATAAAAGATAATATTTTCTGACCTTTGTCTTGGACAAAGTCAATTTGATAAAGATGATGATGTTTGATACGATGAGATCAAGATATTTCGAGTCTGAGCTTTCGAACTAACAATGTTTTTGACAATAATCATGCTTTTATAGAGAAAGGGTAATCTTTAATGTTTAGAGATTCACACAATGTTCTTTGCGTTTTCCTGGGATAGACACTAGTTTTGGATACCAAATGGAGAATTCTTTCAAGGTTTTAGGTCAAAATAGGAATAAAGTATACCTGGTCAAAGGTGGTACAATTTCACCGATTGTGGTAAAATAACTGGTTGATTGTGGTAGTTTATCACACAATGCTCCTGATTTGTAGGATAGTTGATGTTGACAACCCTAGACTTTAACACGTTTGACTCATTTTGATAGTTTGTATGTTTTGTTTTGCGTTTTCATAAACTGATCAAAGGAACAAGCACAAAAGACACTGTGTTTTGAAGAATGAAGACTGTGTATGTTCTACAACTTTTTCAAGTTGCAAGGTTATCACAAGGTCTCAATATTGAACAAACAGATTAATCTAGGTCAATGGCTTCAGAATACAATGTTATAGGCCCAATGCTTGAATGTCCATTAGCTCACACAGCAATTGTCATGCTACTAGGACATGAAGGTCCACGACGTAGGTGACCATGTTTTTGCCATTTCCAGGTATTGTTGCCGTGGAGTGAAGATCTCTTTCACTACACAAATACTGTGGGACACATATGTTGGGAATCTTGGGGGGAAATTTTGCAACCCCTTGCACTATAATAAGGTATCCGTTCGGAGGTAAAATGGGTTGGCCTCTATTTAACAAGGTTGTAGTAAGGGTCTGTGGTGTCTCTCCAATCGGTTTGTATGTGCGTGACTCACTTTAGAGCCTAGTTGATCACGCTAGCTCCTTAGGGATATTCACCCGATCCAGACTATCATCAACATGCCTCGCCCGAGCTTGGCTAGATAAGATGAAACTTTGGTTCGCACCTTGTTTATATATCGATTGGAAGGATTGCCGGTTTAAGGTCGTTCTCTGAGGAAGAAGCGCATTCCCCAGACAGGCCTTTCTAAAAAAGTATAAAGGTTTGTAATCTAACAGTTTGTGCAAGTGCACCCAAAACTCAAGACATGAGGTAAATCGATTAAGCTCCAAATTTTGAAATGTGAACTAAGCTACACCACCAAACAAGCATAGATGTTCAATTTTAAGCCCAAACGTAGGTGTTGTTTGCTTATTCAGTTTTAATGCACCAAATTGAAATATTTTTTTCCTTTGTTCAATTTTAATCCCCACGTCAATTTTAAGCCCAAATCCAAAATATGAGGTGTGATATGTTTTTGCAAGCACTGTTCTTTTTAAACCCAAATCGACAAATGAATTCCTTTTAGTTTTGTGTTGTTTAAACAGGTTAGTACCAAAAAGGATTATTTGCAAAAATAAGGATATAAGTAACTTTGAAATAATGAATGATGCTTACCAAACTTACCCTTCTCTGTTCTTGGTGACTTTGATCCAATCCTGCGTAGAAATCGAAAAGAATGTCAATTTAGAAACAGATGGGCAGAAGACTTGGATCTGATATTTGCAATATTTCCTGCGATTGCGGCAATCTTCTTGCAACTGCGGTAATGTTTTGTTGATTGCGGTAAATAACTGGCAACTACGGCAAAATGCTTGCGATTGTGGTAAATAACTGTCAACTATGGCAAAATGCTACCAATTGTGGCACGGATCAGTCGATTGCGACAAACTTTTTGCGATTGCGGCACGTATTGGGTGATTGCGGCAAAATACCAAAAGACAAAAGATAAGAAATGGATAGAATAACTGTGAAACCCTGCAATCAATTGCGGTATTAAACCAGTCGATTGCGGCACAGTATAGACGATTGCGGCAAAATACCAGCAATTGTGAAATAGTACAAATGTCAAAGAAAAGTGCAATTTTTAAATTTACGAATGTACGGCCGTGGTTGATCAATTCATTTCTTTATCTGAAAGAGATATTTGGACTGTTTGTTCACGTCGGGTTCACCAAAATGTATGCCACTCTCTTCGTTTCCCACAGCTTTCCAAAGGCGAGGGTTAGTAGCAAAGGTTTCACAAATGAATGCAAATCAAGTATATAATTACTACTAAACAAATACTAGAAACGTGATCAATAAAATGTACAAGCAAGAGAAAGGAAGACAAATAAATGCAAAGCCCATGATGCTTGAAGCTTCTATTGTTTCTCTCTACTCCTTCTGAAATGTTGTTCTTGATGCTCAGTATTGGCGGGGCAACGTCTATGACTTAAGAAGCGTCGAGAATTTGATAATTGAAATGTGTGTGTGTGATTGCAAGATGGCTTGAATGCTAGAACCAAACTAATGGAGTAATGGCACACGAGAGCTTGAAATCCTCGACCCTTCAAATGGTTGTGAAGGGTTTATTATATAGGATTTGATGATGATATGAACGGTTGGGATCAATCCCAGAGATGGGAAGATGAACGATTGAGATCAAAAGGAACAGGAGAGGCCCTCATTAAACTCCACCTCTTCATTTGGTAAAGAGGAGATAGAGTTTGGTTAACTGAAGAGCTAATTATGAGTTACCTTTTTGAACTGAAGAGGTGGGTGAAGTTACCCATGTGGACTGGAGCGATGGGTGGAGTAACCCATGTGATCTGATTGGAGCTATCTCTTTGAAGATAAATGAATATTTAATTCATTTATTTAATAATTATTTTCAACGTGTGAGATAATTGAATTCTTTTTTATTAAGAATTGCTTTATTTTGATGAAATTAATTTAATTTAATTGAAATTAATTTAATTGGAAGACTTTAATTAGTAAGTTTAAATATTTGAATTTAAACTATAGGAAATTGAGTTAAATTAATTAATTGATGATAATTAATTAATTAAAGCTAATTAATTAAATAAAATTAATTTTTGGAATTTGATTTAATGATTTGGGGAATGAATTTAGAGGAAAATAGATGATTAATTAATGATTAAAAAACCATTAATTAATAGATGAAAATTAGTGTTTTTAATGTAAAGTCGCAAGCCTGTCCATTTTAGGGTGTCTACACTGCAATTTCATAGTTTTATGCATGGAATCAACAATAGCCTTCATTTCCTCCGTGCTTTGTTTCCCTTCATTTTTTTTCTTGTTTTCTACTAACCACCCTGAGTTTCATATTAACGTCCTTGATCTCCTAGAAAATCCACTTGTGAATTATTAAATCATCTAGAACTACATTGTAAGGTATATCCAACACATCATCATGGATTTCCTTATGAAGGTTAAGGAAAGGTGAATCAAAATTAAGATTCCTTCGGAAAGGGGGTGTCCCTTCCTTATCCATGGCTAGATTAGACTCATCAAACAAGCTATGAGTGGATGGGTCAGTGATAGACCCATTCTAAAAAATAGGAAATTTTTATTTACTAGTCTTGGACACGTGACACTTCCTCTTCTTATTATACAACTCTAAATTAGACTCGTCATCCTAGATATTCCACTCATCCTCTTGAGAATAATGACTCCCAGAATCCTCATACTCAAAAATAGAGTTAGGGGATGCAATGAGGGGACATGAAAAATATTTTAAATGTTTATAGATAAAAAAAAAAACTCGCAAGGAGAACCAAACTTTTATTAGGATAATTGGACTATGATCCTTAATGCTAGCATTAATCGATGCAAGAAAATAGAAGGGAAAGGAAATTTTTACTTTATGCCTAAAGTGATTTAGCAACACAAAGTGGTGACCAAAAGACCTTATATATTGACCATCCAAAGTGAAATATCTCATGATTAATTGTAAAATGACCTACCATACCAACTTGATTTGACCAAGATTGAAGCTTCTCTTGGAGATTTTAACCAGGTTATTTTTGTTGATATTGCTGAATGTCAATCAACCAAGATACACCTGCATGCAAAGCTGCTACGAGAATGAAGAAGACAGAAAGAGAGAAAGAGCTAAGGCGGCCGATAGGCCAGAGAGTGCAAACACATGTTGACAGAAAATATGTTCTATATTCAACAATGAAATGATTTACAAAAACCTTATGAAATACAAAGAAGACAATCCTTATAAAGGATGTCGAAACCCTAAACAGGCAACTGCTAGGAAATAGAAACTTTCCTAAGTCTAAAAGGAAACTGCCTAAGTGAAACTTAAGCACTAAAGAGCAATTGCTAAATTACTCTAACA
>MU217231.1:36203-62494 GCA_018584345.1 Thuja plicata | reverse complement strand
TTTTTTTTTTTTTTTTTCACATCCGTACGGCCCTCCGGAGGGCGAGAAAATTTTCCCAGAGCCCCGGTAGCCAAAATGATTGAAATTTTATGTGTTTTCGACTCTCCCGGGCCTTCTGGACGCAATGGTGGAGTCCTTTTCGGCTCAAATAGCTCTGAAAAAAAGAGACCCCTCCAAAACCAGAGACAAAAGCCGGAAAAGCCAGAGAAAGAACCAAACCCTCGAACGCTTCACAAGAACTCGAACAGCCGGCAGCAAGACGGCTCTGATACCATGTTGAGATTGAAGAATGTCAATCAACCAAGATACACCTGCATGCAAAGCTGCTACAAGAATGAAGAAGACAGAAAGAGAGAAAGAGCTAAGGCGGCCGATAGGCCAGAGAGTGCAAACACATGTTGACAGAAAATATGTTCTATATTCAACAATGAAATGATTTACAAAAACCTTATGAAATACAAAGAAGACAATCCTTATAAAGGATGTCGAAACCCTAAACAGGCAACTGCTAGGAAATAGAAACTTTCCTAAGTCTAAAAGGAAACTGCCTAAGTGAAACTTAAGCACTAAAGAGCAATTGCTAAATTACTCTAACAATTTTTCTCCTTCTCTTCTTTAGGGAATTTAATCACAACCATGTTAGAGAGTTTCCTATCCCTAAAAAAATGGCTACTTTAGTTGACAACCCTATAATCTCTTCTATGAGTTTATCATAAATATCAAACTTTCTACATAAGAGATAAATATTTGCATCTTTCTAGCCCTTTGCAAAATTTGCAGTAAAGTTGGGGTAAAAGTTGTGGAGCCTCTGAATGAATGGGATCACTCCTCCTTACTTATAAATTCTCTAGATGGTAGCATCATTCCTAAGATCGTCACAGTTTTGGGGTTCAATTCTTCATATATTTCCACCCATCCCCATCAAATATATCAAAATAATATACAAGACAAAAAATTGTAGAATGGAAGCAAAAAAAGTAACTTCCCTCAACACCCAAAAAGTCTGGAAGGAGCTACATAAATGATATCTTGATGACCCATGAACTTCCACCTCGCTCCACATTAAAAATTAAATCATAGTCATCCCTAACTGCCTCATCATCAACCCATAGGGGTTTTAAAACTCTATGCATGAGTGGACTATCATATCTCATGAAGAAGTTAGGATCCATTTTCACATGATCTCAAAGGTGCCAAGTCATATGTTCATGTGCACAAACTCCCTCATTAACAAAAGAATCTGCCACTATATTAGCTTCATGGAAAGCATGGAAAATATGAACTTTATCAAAAGAGTTAAGGACCTCTTTATTAATCCACTTATCAATAGTCTAAGTTAGTTTTTGGAAACCATTGAGGAAATGAGTGACATTATTTGAATCTCCTTCAACCCAGACCATCTTGCAATTTATAATTTTAGCCAATCTTAAAACATGGTAGGGAACTTTGCTTCAGCTAGGTGTTTTTTCTGACATCTTAAGGGAATTACAACTATTGAAAGAAACCTAACATTATCATCTCTAACCATTCCCACACCCATTCAAATTAGGATTTCCCTTATACATCTCATAAAATTTAACTTTCCCCATCTAGGAGGAAGATTCCTAAAAACATCTTCCCTTTGCATATTGATAGGTCTAAAAGAAATGGAAATATCAACCTTAATTTTCCAAGTGGAGTCCATCCAATGATCATACTATGAGCACAATTTATTTTCCCTACTATTCAACTTATTACTTGAATAATTGAAATTTCATGAAATAGCTTTAAAAATCTTTGTAAAAACAACATCAGGTGGGAGAGCCGAATCCATGAAGATTCTATTAATTCTCTTTTTTCATAACCCTTAAACTAGGTGAGGAAAGGATGGGGACCATAAAATATTCAGATCTTGGTTAGAAGTAGGAGCTTTACATTATAAAAGGATATATAGGATAGAAGACAAAAAAAACAAATCCAAATTCCAATGCTTGAGAAGATGACATAGACCTTCCGAGCATATGAGAAAATCAGAAATAAATGCAAACTAGACTCAACATCATTATGTCAAAGAAAACATCTATTGGGTAAACAAAATCCTTTCTTGAAAATATTATCTAGAGTGAGAATCTTATTATAAAGAAATATAAAAAAAATATTGACCTTTGGGATAATGATATTATAACACAGTCCAACCCATGGAGGAGGGGGAGATAGGGAAGAAGCAAACACAGAATCTGTAGAGGCAAAAAAAAACACCCAAAGAGGACTCCTTGCAAACTAACTTGTCGTCCAATTTCTACTACTTAACCATAATATAATTCAATAAAATTTAAAGGTTTAGGATGTCATTACTAATAGTAAGAAGATTAACCCACTTTCCATTAATGTAATAATAAATAACCATCTATCCAATTCATGTAATAAAATCATTCATTAAAGGCCTGAAGGTTGGGTTATTTCATAAAGGTTCATGCCCAATCCAACTATCCTCCTAATTAATTCCTTCTTCTTAAGCCTACTTTCTAGTAAACCACTTTACCAGGTATATGCTTTTCTCAAATCACATTGTTCAAAGAGTGCAGCCAAAGGGAAGATCTTGAATATTCATGAAGTCTCTTAGTGACTCAAAATGATGAAAATATTTACTCCTCAAATTAGAGTTCCACTCCCCTTTATTATTAAAACTTCTCCATATAGGTATTTGGCTATCAAATCCTTATTGAAATCTTTTAATATTTCTTTATTTAGGACCCCTTGCAACCCCTTAGTAACCCTAGCAATACTTTGTAAGGGTTTTTAAGAGGTCTTAAGGGGTCCTAGAAAATATTGGCATGTCCCAGGACCCATTACGACCCTTTAGGACCCCTAAGAATACATCTTAGAATTCCTAACGGGTCTTAAGGGGTCCTAGGACATATTAATGTGTCTTAGAACCCCTTAAGACCCATTATGATCCTTTAGGATGCCTAAGAATACATATTAGCATTCTACGACACACTAAGGGGTATTAAGGGGTCCTAGGACATATTAATGTGCCCTGGGACACCTTAAGACCCCTTATGGTCACTTAGTACCCCTAACAATACATCTTAGGGGTCATAATGGGTATTAAAGGGTCCTAAGACATATTAATATGTATTAAGACCCCTTACGATCCTTTAGGGCCCCTAAGAATAAATCTTAGGGGTCCTAAGACACACTAAGGGGTCTTAAGGGGTCTCCGAAGATATTAATGTCTCTTGTGACCCCTTAAGATCCCTTAATACCACTAAGAATATATCTTAGCGGTCCTAAAGGGTTGTAATGGGTCTTAAAGTGTAATAGGACACATTAATCTATCTTAGGACCCCTTAAGACCCATTACGATCCTTCAGGACTCCTAAGAATACATCTTAGGGATCCTAGGACACATTAAGGCATCCTAGGACATGTTAACGTGTCCTATGACCCCTTAAGACCACTTATAACTTTTTAGGAACCCTAACTATACTTATTAGGGTTTATAAAGGGTTATAAGTAGTCTTAAGTGGTCCTAGGAAATATTAATGTCTCCTAGGACCCCTTAAGACCACTTATGACCCTTTAGGAACCCTAAGAATACATCTTAGGGTTCCTAAAGGATCATAATGAGTATCAAGTAGTTCTAAGACATGTTAATGTTTCCTATGACACATTAAGAACCCTTACCACACTTTAGGACCCCTAAGATTACATCTTAGGGGTCGTAAGGGGTCATAAGGAGTCTGAAAACACATTAATGTTTTCTAATACACATTGAGACCCCTTACGATCCTTTAAGGCCCCTAAGAATAAATCTTAGGGGCCGTTGCACATATTAATGGGTTTTAAGGGGTCCTAGGACAAGTTAATGTGTCCTAGGAACCCTTAAGACCCCTTATGACCCCTTAGGAATGCTAAGAATACTTGTTAGGGTTCCTAAGGGGTTGTAATGGGTCTTAAGGGATCCTAAGACACATGAACATGTACTAGGACCCCTTAAGACCCCTTACGACACTTAGGACACCTAAGAATACATCTTAGGGTTACTAAGGTACCGAAAGGGGTCATATGACACATTAATGTGTCTTATGACCCCTTAAGATCCCTTCTGATCCTTTTGAACCCCTAAGAATACATCTTAGGGGTCCTAGGACACATTAAGTGGTCCTAGGACAGGTTAACAAGTCTTAGGACACATTATGACTCTTTATGACCCCTTAAGAACATTAATAATACTTCTTAGGGTTCTTAAGGGGTTTTAAATAGTCCTAGGACACATTAATGTGTCCTAGGACCCCTTAAGACTCCTTACAACACTTTAGGAATCCTAATAATACATCTTAGGGTTTTTAAAGGGTTGTAAGGGATCTTAAGTGGTCCCATGACTTGTTAATATGTCTTACGACCCCTTAAGAACCCTTAGGACTCTTTAGGACATCTAAGAATATATTTTAGGGGTCAAAAGGGGTCCCAAAATACATTAATGTGTTCTAGGACACCTTGAGACCCCTTAATATCCTTTAGGATCACTAAGAATACATCTTAGGGGTCCTGTGACATATTAAGAGGTTTTAAGGGGTCCTAGGATATGTTAATATGTCCTAGGATCCCTTAATACCCCTTCTAACCCCTTAGTAACCCTAGTAATACTTTTTTAGGGTCCTTAAGGCGTCCTAGGAATTATTGGTGTCCTAGGACCCCTTAAGGCCCTGTATGACCCTTTAGAACCCCTAAGAATACATTTTAGGGTTCCTAAGAAGTTTTAAGGTGTCCTAGGACACATTAATGTGTCTTACAAACCCTCAAGACACCTTAATATGTCCTAGGATCCCTAACATGTATTCTTAAGGCTTTAATACCTCTCTTTCTAGCCCAATCTAGTCCATTTACCAAACTCTCATATCCAACAGTATTGCTTGTGCAAGATACACTAAATGTAAAAGTTGTATAATATTTCTCACCTTTTGGATAGAATATAATTGTACCACCACTAGATCCATGTCCTCTTCTAGCACCATCAAAGAATAATTCCTAGACTTCATTGCTTTGTTCTTCTGATGCTTTAGCGGTTGCCTTAAAGAGCCTTGGTATTGTGTGACCATGATTGCTTGATTCCTCAACCCATTTGAACACATAGTCTAGTTATGTGGTTGAATGCAAGGAAATCACCACTTATTCTATGATGCAAGATTTTTTTGACTTGGAACCATATCTCTGACTGGATTTGCAAAGTTGAGAGGTGATGGGTCGTACAATTGAATGGCTTATGATTGAAACTCTGCCTTTGACCTTGATAATTCCCCTAATATAGTGGTCTAATTTTCTGATAAGATTTTCCTTGAGCTTGATATGACTTGTTAGGACCTTATTTTTATTTTTGGAAAGGTGGTATACACCCTTGATTCTGCTTTTTCATATTGATCAACTTATTGCTCACGGTCTATAATAAACTTTTCATTTCTTGTTGACTATTTTGCAATAAGTTAATTATTTCTTGTTGATCACTACTCCTTTGTTGCAGTTCTTGGGAAAAGCCTTCTTTTGATTCCTCGCTACTTGAACTAGCCTAAGGTGTTACCATAGTAGGTATAGGGGTGAATGGAGGAATATGTATCTAGGCATATTGGGCTGAATATTAGGGTAGAGGGGCATGGGTGGCCTTGGGGCTATCATACCGGCCTGAATTAAATAATTTTCAGCTTTAACAGCTATATCAAAAGCCTGAGGTAATAAAGTACCTCCCATGGATTGGATCATGACAAATATTTTTCTATTTAAACTTTTTAAAAAATATAGGAAATCATAATCTGGTGAAGGTCTTATAGAGATAGGCATCCTATTCTACGTCTTGAGGAATCTGTTGTTGAAATCTTACATTTTTTCTTGAGGAGCTCTTTTTATAGTAGACAATTTCTCTACTAGGGACAAATGATCTGACTTGTCCTCAAATTTGTTTTTGAGAAAGTCCCCAATTCTGTCCCATGAATCAATGGAACCAACTGTTAAAGTCCCAAACCATTCTAGGGATTTACCCTTAAAAGAAGTTTTTAACAACTTAGTAGCCACATATTCTTTAGTGACATGGTGTATATTATAGATGGTAGCCACATCTCTGACATGTTCACAAGCTGTTGTATGACTTTCACTTGTGAAATCAGGTAGACTTTTTAGTGCTGCTAAGGGCACATCATGACATTGAGAAAAATTCAATGGGCTACCCTAATTAAAGGGTAAAAATGCAAATTGTCTTTCCATTGGAGGAACTGTGACTTGATGGATAGAAACTGTATGGGTTGCACTTTAACCATAGAGTGAAGTCAAATCTACTAATAACTCTTTTCTTAAATACCTTCCTCTCCTTCTTAAAATGAAAAAGCAAGGGTCTCTCCTCTGAAATAGGGGTTGTAGACTATACTCTCCTTGTAGGAGATGTCCTTTGAGATGATCTCCCTCTTCTTCTTGTTGGAGGCAACTGCAAAAAAATAGAAGGCTTTGAACTCCTTGTTTCTATCCTTCTCATAAAATTTAATGGGACTGGATCTTCTTGTTCTTAACACCAATGGAGTCGCCATATATGCCTTAAAAGAACCACTCTAGGTCAGTACTATGTAATCAGCATATCAAAGATAACATAGCTTTGAAAGATGACCTTCTTTTTTTAGTGTTCTACCAGGCGTGCCAGAAATTTTATACACCAAATTTTCACCCTATTATACTCTTAAGATAATGATTTAGTATAAGATGGGAATCACTTCCAGTTTGTTGGACCTATGCTAACTGAAGTGAAACGTCCATACTCTAGGTTGGTTCCTCTTGGATAATCACCTATTTTTCGCTCTTTAAAATTGAAAGGTAAACTTGAGGGGAAAAGGGATAGAAGGAGAACTAAAAGAGAAATAAAGCAAAACTTAACTAGGACAAGGTGACATATCGAAAGTGACATGAATCATAAAAAAATGACTAAGCATTAGCATGAGATCTATGAATCAAAACAAGCACAACTTCCTGAATAGGCTTGCATAAGTGTTTCATAGAGAGGCCTGAAATGAAAAGAGGCTATTCAGGGAAAGAGAAGATTTCACAAACAATAGCCTTTTCAAGGAATAGACATGGACTATGACCTACAAACAAACATCCACTCCAGCAAATAGGCACAGAAATGAGACAAAATGATAGGGGATGAAAAAAATCCACAAGATCATCTAAATCAATCACTCACAATGGTGTACAAAGATGCAGAAAGAAAGAGGGCTCAAGAAATCCAAGATTTCTCCAATATTAACCACTATATGATGCTCCAAAGAGAGAAATACAGACATGAAAACCCATGGACAAAGAAGATGTCACAAATAGTCTTGCATAATCTGAACTTCAATGAGAGATTACAAACATATGAAAATCCAGGGGCAGAGAAAATGCCACAAAAAATCTTACATAAGCCTCTAAAAACTCCTTACAAAAGCATCTAAAAACACTTATATACAACCTACCCTAGAATACAGGCTCACTAGTCAATCCATCTGATCATATTAGGGAAGAATTAGGGTTATAATAGAAATTCATTATACAATGCAAAAACCCTAAAATGGTCTTTTTTGTCCATTAATGTACTCAAGAAATATCTCAGATGATTAGATATCCCTCAAAGAGATCTCATATTACCATAAATTTGAGAAGAAAGATAATCTCGATCCATCTACCCTCTCTGCAAGTTAGAAAAGGTCACCACTACAATAAAAACCATGAAAAGATATTTGAATATTTGAATTTAAAGTCAAATGGTCATAGCTCGCACGTTAATACCCCATCGACTACCCAAACTTGAATCTTTATCAACTTTAAAATGTGACCGTCGATCTTATTTAAGTTACCCGCAAGCACAGGATCAGATTTTCCATGTGGCATGCAGGCATGATGCCTCGAATCATTATATTTTTTCATTTTTACCTTTGAGTTGTAGCGCCCATCATCTGATCTTTGTAAACTTTCCTTACCTTTATCTTTCCCTTTTGTATTGACCCCGTATCTTACTTAGACACGTGTCAATAGGGAGCGTTGCCTCAATGGAATAAAAACCTTTATCTTGGTCATCGATGCTTTACGCCTGCCATTAGATATTTCTTAACTTATGATGCCTTTACTACTTTGTAAACCCAGAAACCATGACATCATCAGTCCCAGATGTTACCTTGGCACAATTCCTCAATGAATAGATCTCAAGAATCTTGGCATTCAAGGTAATACACCCACCACTGGATTGAATCTAACCAAACTGCCCTTTAACCTCCCACTAACCTCAGCCTTGGCCCCACCACAGACAGGTTGGATGATGTCACAATGTCTTGATGGATAAAAATCTTCATCTCGACCATCAACCCTTTACGCCTACCGTCTGATCTATCAACCTGCTTGGAGATTACCTAGCAGCAGATGGGCCCAAGCTTTGACAATTTTTCGCGTGTTATCAAGGCGCAATGCCTTGATCATTTAGATTTTGATCATCTTTACTTTGATGCTTCACACAGGTCATTCAATGAATATTAACCTGACCAGACGTTAAATCAAACTTTTCTTTTCTAACCATAGGCCCCACTTGATCAAAAAGGACACATGTCATGTAGGTGCAATGCCTTTGAAGATTAACTTCCTTTCATCTCTGCATTAAGGTAATGCGTTCACCGCATGATAAAAAGATCTTGATCAGAGATTAACAAGCCTGAGACCTCACATAAAGGTGACCCCACCATCGATGTGTCACGATGTCCCATTGCCTTAAAGAATCTTTAGGGTTTGATCAGGGATTTGAGGCAAAAATGATGACCATCCATTTGATTCCTCCCGCAAACTAACATCACATTCCACTAAGGACCTAGCCCACCGCAGACACGTGTCAACAAGGCATGATGCCTTAATGAATCTTTGAAGCTTGATCTCAGCGATTAAGGCATCGCGACAAATATCGGATGGAAATGGGAATATAGTTTTGCATGGGTAAATAAAGTATGTCAGGACTTAGGAAAATAAACTTAGGAAAATTTAACCCGTTAGGAAAAATAACTTTGGCCCTTCAACCTCCAACTTAAAACACGTGGAAATTAGGGACTTAAGTGGCATGAAAAGGTAATAAAGAATTAGAAACACCACTAAAGACTTAGGGCTTTAAGGAATGTGATATGATTTTTTTCATATGAAGGGCTAAAACAGTGACCTAGAAACATGCATAAAGCAAGCTAAAGACCATGAAACATGCAAATTTCATACAAGATGGGCTCTACCCTTTTGGGAGCCTCATTTTTCTCCACTTGCAGCAAAATTTAGATAGGATGGGGAAATTGGGTAACAGGAAACACACAAGAAAATCCAACAATCCAAAAGTACCAATCTCAATACAATCTCTCAATATCCTCTTCACAGCTCTCCCTAAAATAGTAGGGATTTTCCACTGAATCTCTTCACCGAATCTCTCCCCCTTTGACATCAATGGAAAAGGGTGCCATTACTCTCTCTCTCTCTCTCTCTCTCTCTCTCTCTCTCTCTCTCTCTCTCTCTCTTTGTAGGTCTAACAAATATTCATGCTTGCAATAACCAGGTGCTTAAACATNCTCTCTCTCTCTCTCTCTCTCTCTCTCTCTCTCTCTCTCTCTCTCTCTCTCTCTCTTTGTAGGTCTAACAAATATTCATGCTTGCAATAACCAGGTGCTTAAACATCCAAATGTGTTCTATTTTGTTCCTGTGATCACTACCCCTGAGGAGTGGATCCATACATCAAATTCATGAAATGATATAACTCTTAAATCCAGTAGATCGATGCATTCCTACATAAATTAGTTCTCACAAGGAGGGGTTCTCACCCCAAGAATACCTCTAAGATACCCAAAGGCATCCTTTGGCAAAGGTTTTGTAAATATATTTTCTATTTGTTCCTTTGTGCTGATATACTCTAATCTAATCTCCTTCTCTGCAACCTTGTCTCTCAAGAAATGATACTTAATTGAAATATGTTTAGTCTATGAATGCATAACTGGATTATTTGACACATTCACTGTGATAGTTTTATTACAATGAATAACCACTAGCTCTTCAAAAGTTATCTCAATGACCTTCAGCATCTAATCCATCCAAAAAATCTGTGTACAATTTATAGTAGCAACAACATACTTTTATTCAGTGGTAGACTGAGCTATACAATCCTGCTTCTTACTTAACTAGGAAACCAACCTTTTCCCAAGGAAAAATGCACCAGGTACTTTTTCTATTTATATCATCAACACTTCCTTCCCAATCAACATCAGTATAAGGATGCAGAACAAAATCATCAGATTTTTCATACCATAAACCATGGCAAGATCTTTCCCTTTTAGAACCACACAAATCTGTATGCACCAAATCTAACTTCCCTTTTTCTGATTTAAATTTTCTTTTTAAACTACTTCTAGTATGTTTCCCCATCACACATTCTCTACACATAGTGTTAGAAGGTGTAAAAATCTTTGATAGATCTCTAACAACATTTTTCATACTTTCTTTCACAATGTTATCAAAATTCATGATAGAATCTTCTATGCCATAATCAATTGTCATCAATATTCACAACAAAATAAGAAACCTCTATGGTATTCAGCTCAAATACATTACCTCTTGACTTAATATCTGATGCAATCAAATCTCTTGTCCGCCTTCTGAAAGAACATTTCCCATCATTGAACTTCAAATGATAACCCTTGTCTACAAGATGTCCAACACTCAACAATTTATGCTTAAGTCCATCAACAAGAAATACATCATCAGTATTATTTTTACCATCAAGAGAAATCGATCCCACTCCAATGATAAACTTATGATTATTGTTACCAAATCTGACTACACCACCATCATATTTAGTTAGCTGAACAATCTTGTTTCTATCACCAGTCATCTGATGTGAAAAATCACTATCTATGATACATTCTGATTTCTTTTCAACATGTGAAACTAGGGCTTTCTCTTCATGAATAGTTTCATCATCTTTAATAGAAATAAATCCAATTTCATCATAATCCACAACATCATCATCATACACACCTTCACTAGCATAGTAACATTCCTTATCGTTGGAGTAATTTGGTCTATGAAGCTTAGATTTATGTTTAGGAACCCTTGTAGGACATCTAGATGCAAAATGACCTATCTTATTACATGAAAAATATTTCAGAGGTAACTCTCCTTCAAACTTACCCTTACCTCTCTTTCCTCTTCTTGTGATCAGGGCCATAGTTTTATCTAGCATCCTCTCTTCTTCATGTATCTTTTTCCAATCATCAACATATTCACCAAGCTCTTCTCGCAAGTCACTTCTATTGGTACTCACAAGACTTGATATAGTATTTTTTGTCACAATGGACAATCATCTTGAATGTTGATTCAATCTTAGGCAATGAATCTCTCAGCTCTACAACCTCAAAGGTAGTTAACTTAGCAATCATCTCATCATTTCTCATTTTTTGGATTTCCATTTTTTTATTCCATTTATGTAACTTTTCCTTCTTAGTAAACTTATCTCCTTCATATAGTTCCTCTAATCTTGACCAAATTTTATGTACAAAATTCAAATCTTTAACCTCTATGAATTCACTTTTAGAGAGTGCAATAATCGGTGCTTCTCTTGCAACCATGTTACAAGAAAACAACTTCTTTTCATCTTCAGTAGCATTTCCAATTCATCTTCATGCTTGACCTGCTCATCTTTCTTTGTAATCATCTAGTAGTCAATTCCAAAACACAACAGATGAGTTCTCATCTTTTTCTTCCAACTCTCAATGTTTTTAGGATCAAACTTCAGACTTTTCTTTCTATAGAACATCATCTTTAGGATCAGCGCAAGATGTTAAGATTTCTCTCAAAGGACCAATAGCTATGATACCAATTGTTAGCAATAATAGATCACCAATACAACTGAGGGAGATGGGGGATTCAGTTGTATGCCATAAAATTTAACTTTAAAAACCAAATGACAAATGCTACATTGAACACAATAATATCAACACCATAACACAACCAATTATATTTGAGGAAACCCTATTAAGGAAAAAAACCCAGTGGGAATTAGCACCCACAAATAATGCATTGAAAGTATAGTATCCTTGTTAGGAGTTGATTATTAAATATAGTACACAATACCTATTAAATGATAGACCCTGTTAGGAGTCAAGAGAAATAATAGGCTTACTACCCAAGCTCACTACCTAATGAACATTAAATCCACCTTCATGACTCACTGTCTAAGATACAGATATACAAAGATATGATATCCAGTCAACTGACTGATAGAAATAATTTTTAGATTAAATATTTCCAATAAAGTTCATAATTCACTATCTCTTCTCTACATCTAGTAGACTTCTCAAATACAAGCTTGCAAATTCCACACTTCACTGTCCACTCTCGTTATTAAGAAAACAAATTTCCTTTATACAAGTTTACAATAAGCAATTAGATCGGTCAATTAAGACTTCCCCAATGCAAAAAAAAAATTACATAAACCCTTGCTACTTGATATGTAGACGGTACCTTGAACAAGGAAACATCAATTATAAATCATCAAATATCATCCAAGATCCACAATCCACGCTCGCCATCCATAATGAACGCTGCATCTCTGAAGTCGGCCACAAATAGGTCTTCTCTAGAGTACACTGCACAATTGACATCACCGAGAGTCTTGCGACCCAAGAATCATAAAAAATATTCCTCAACATATCTCCTAACATTCCCCAAGCTTGCATATCATGAAATGTGCTTGCTCCCAAGCTATCCACAAAACTCAGAGACTAACACTGTCACAATTCTCTGTCATTGCTCTGCAAACAGTCTCCACCAGAATTATTGTAACTCAAACAAACAGAAGCATAAACTCAAGAGAGCTTAGATATATGATCCTATCTTGTCTCTTAATACATATCTATTCTCACAACCTATGAGAGTTCATACAGTGTTCGTACACGACTGTCAGTCTTGCATGTGCCTGAGACAACTAGTCTCACTGAGACTTCAACTAAACATATGTTGACATCAATGACAAAACATGAATACCTACAACTCCAAAATCCAATTCCAACACATTCCTATTCCTACATTTCTCGGGTTCCCTTTAAAGGAGCCATCAAAATTCAATTTGGATTGCATTGAATTTGGAGGGCACCATTTTACTTTGTTTCCATCAACTTTAGTAGTTCTCATTCTCGGGTGATAAGTCAATCTATAATCATGATTGTAGGACTCATTGTTGATTGGATGTGATGTGAGATCTATGAGTCTAGGGACAAGATAGATTCTTGTCAATGTAGAGGTGATTGCGGTCAATCAAGATAAGATCTTTTTTAATGTATGCCCACTTGAATGTTCTGCATCTAGCTCTAGGTATATATTCTAATTAAATTGCTTAAATATTTACTGGAGTAAATGTGTAGGAATTTTTTTTATAAACTATTCCTAATCCTACATTATCTCACCAAGCTTAAT
This sequence comes from Thuja plicata, assembly GCA_018584345.1. Taxonomy (NCBI): domain Eukaryota; kingdom Viridiplantae; phylum Streptophyta; class Pinopsida; order Cupressales; family Cupressaceae; genus Thuja; species Thuja plicata. The sequence goes on along the minus strand of MU217231.1, from coordinate 49,015 downwards.
CATAATAAGTTATATAAATCTCCCACTTTTTCATATCAAAAGAAGAAGATAAGAACTGACTCCTAATCCCCTATATTCAAATTTTCTACAGATCCATTAGGGTACAGGTAAAAAAAGTGACGAAATATGAACAACTTAAGGTATTCATGCTCATCACAGATTGTTTGATTCTTATATCATTCTTTCATAGTTATTTGTACCTTGAAGCATTATCTTGAATGGCTTATGTAGGTGTGGGCGGTGCCTTTATCCAACAAACATGTGGTTGTAATCCTATGGAACAGAAGCGAGACAAGAGGTATGATCACAACCTTATGGGAGAAGATTGGTCTCCACCCTGAAAAAAATTTTAAAGTCAGCAACTTATGGCAGGTAATACAGTTGTCTAGACTTATAGTCGAATCAAAAAATTTCATCTTCTATGAGACCCACAAACCAATATGATTGAAAAGGATTTTAAAGTAGTAATATTTATGTTTAGAAAGCTGAAGGGCATTTCAAAGTACTGATGGATGATGACATTGGTATAATGATTTTGCAGCATAGAGATGAGGTAGGCGCCCACAAAGGTAGGCTAAAAGCATCAATGAAACCACATCCTATTAAAATCAAGCATGAAGAAATAGTTATAGCTTACGTGTTTTTCATTTTTCTGTATACAACCTGCTGCTTCTTGTAGTGTTCAATAACTGCCTTGGAATATATCTTTTGGGGTTTCTATTTGAACTAGGATTGGTTTTACATGAGATTTCTACATATAGATGAATTGCTTGATTTCTACATATTAGGATTTTGAAGTTCACTACAGCATAGCATTGGTGGCGTCTGATGCAGGCCGTAGGAAAATATAGTAATTTTGGCCTGTATGACAATTTCAGGGATTCCTGACAGCAGAATTCATGAAAGAAAGGGAATAATATTTTAATAAACTACAATTGGCGTTATAAAACCCAAATATGAAATTGAGGAAGAGTACTAAGAATGGAATGTCATAGTTTATCAATCTAATTTTGTGTTCATGTTAATTTCCCACCGTAACCTTTGCAGCATGGTAGTAAGTACTTTTGGTATCCCCATAACAAGTGTCATGCCTTAAAACAAACAAGAGTTTCAAACAATTTTTTGTTGACATGAAGCCTTATATTTACAAAATTTTAATCACTCAAACCATCACAACAGCTAATGCAGATAGAAGTATATCTTGCCCACCCAAAGATTTATCACAGAGAACTACTAAAATTTAAGCACAAACATCCCCTTAAGTAGGGCATGTAAATCTCACAAACTATGTAAACCAGATAAATAAGATTCCAATGCAATTTTGCAATGCTTTAAAAATATTTAAATTCCCCAAGACGATATCTTCCCCACCCAAACATTTATCAGAGAGAACTACTGAAATTTATGATCGAACATCCCCTTAAGCATGACATGCAAATCTCACAAGCTACGTAAATCAGATAAAGAAGATTCCAAATGCAATTTTGCAATGCTTTAAACATATTTGAATTCCCCCATGATGAGAAATGGATTGAGAATCAAAGGAATAAAAAGCTCACAATTAGGGTTATAAAACTCATTTTTATAACTCTAATAAGGCCATCCCTTCCAAATTGTCACTCGCTAATAGTTAAGACAAAAAAAGAAATCTCTTCCAAGCAAAATGGAGGGAAAAATAGGAATCCCTTCTAAATCATATTTGATTAAGTGAAAATTGAAGATAGGGTTAATCCTCCAAATGACAACCCATCACCGAGTTAATGAGCTCCTCTTATCTTACAATAGACATGAGCAATTATCAATTTCAATTAAATAATTTTTTATTAATTACAATCAATTATTACCTTGGAAATAAATTTAAGTCGTATCAATGAAGTTTTCATGGACGATGCGCAGAATCAAATCTAAAAACTACACGAACTATTGAATGTAGCATGCCACCTTAACGAATGAATAAAGTCAATACTGGATTAATTTGACAGGAAAGGTACACCCTCTGATGCATGGGCAATTTGCCAAAAAGGATAGTAAAACATAACCATCTTCTGTGCTTCATCTACTTAGATCCCATAATAGCTAACATCATCATGGTCCAGGTGCTCGCAATTTCAAAAACGACTGACTTTATTTGTCTGGGTTAAGACCCTGTCCGCCTTGCAAGCCATTAGAATTAGGGCACCTGCATTTACTGTGTCTACCAACCACATTTCATCTGTTCCCTTTTTAGCTTCCACAAGGTAGCTCATGGCCACCGAAGAAGATGCATTGAAATGTGCTGCTTGCACTTGTCATTTCCACCAAATCTTTCACACCTTCACAAACTATTATGTGGGGTCTGCAGAAAATGGAGGAGTCCACAGTAGGAGTGTCTTGTGGAGACGAAAACTCTAGCAATGCTCAATATTGTCGGAGAAGCAGGGGGGTGGAGGGGGGGGAATTGGAAAGCGTGTTTCATACGTATATGCCAAAGCAGGTCGGGGGAGACGAAGGCGAAAGCGTCCAACACGACGACGACATAATTTTTACTTTTTTTTTAAATAATTTTTTTTTTTTCCCTTATTTATTTTCCAACAGCCAATAGCACAAAGATAATTGACCTTTTACAGATTTTAAAAATATATTTAAATTTTTAAACAATAAGAAAATCTATATGTTTGAAAAATACTCCCAATACTCAAATGCTATTTGATATTGGTTGATTTAATTGGTCCAATGCATCAAACGGATGCAAAAGTATCCTGCTGTATATAAAATTTGAAATAACCAAGATTACATCGAGGTGCGGTTATTGCTATTACTGCACTAAATCATCAAGAAGTCATTGACGTATACAGTGGTCCACCAAAGAATCCAACTGCATAAAGTTGTCCACAACACAAGGAGAGTTCTAATCCACTTCAACTTATAAATCCAGACAAAACAATCCTTCAGGGCTCTATCAAGTTATCATTTCAAATTTTAAAGATCTGATAATAAGACAATTTATCAAACTGCCTTCAATCTATTCACCAGAAGTTCCAAATTAGTGGTAGACCCCTTAATCTCTCTACAACTCTTCTTACTTTCCCACCTTCCTCCCCTTCCATCAACATTTTAACCTTTTCCTCTATTTCTTCGGCTCTTATAATCCTATTCCCATCCTCTCCCTTTTTCACCCCTAATCCAAGCTTCCATTCCTCCGTCATTAGTCTGCAATTAAAAAACTGGCCCACTGCAAGAGGAAACCCCAGCATGGGAACACCCGCCGAAATGCTCTCCATGACGGCATTCCATCCACAGTGGCTGAAAAACCCTCCCACCGATGGATGTTTCAAAACCTCCGCCTGCCTAAACCAGGCTGCGATTAAGCCCCGCCCTTTACATTCCTCCAAATATCCACTCGGCAACATCTCCGACAAATGACTCGCCTCTTTATCTGGGCGAAGCGCCCACAGAAAATAGCACTCGCTCTTCATGAGACCGGCGGCTATTTCCCTTATCTGAGCTCTCGTCACGGTCATGAAACTGCCGAAGGAAACATAGATGACGGACCGCGCCGGTTTGAAATCCAGCCATTCACTGCAGTGGTTCTGGAGCTGCGAAGAGGAGCCGATGATGAATGGGCCCACACAATGCACACGTGTTTTCTCGCGCTGTGCCTCCACCGCTTTGCAATCCAAGGCGTAAAAAGAATTCGCCACAACCCAATCTGCCGTCCTCACTTAGCAAAACAATCAACCGTTTCATTGCCCAAAGGAGACGGAGGAATAATATCCGCTGGAAGGTCCGTCGGTTGCAGCGGAGGCGTGCTGGCAATATATTCATTACACCGTTCTAGCCCTGCAACGAGAGAAACACCCAAAAAATTAACTTTTTATTCCCACCAAGACCGTAATCATGCAACTGAAACCATTAGTTGTAGTCACATACCCAAGTTTAAATTATAAAGGACGGAAAAACTTGTGACAGACATCGGACACAGTGAAATAGACTGCAGAGCGTGTTTTTTAGCAAAAGGAACAACCCATTTGAGGGATACGTCTGCGACGATACATGTTGCAGGTGTTCCCGAGAGATTCAGCTCTGATAGGAGATGTGCCACGTGGGGTTCCAAGTTTGTCAGCGACTGAAGAAATGCAGGCATGTTAGCCCATCTTTCCGACTCCCCCACCACACAGTCTGGAATAATCGCAGCCTGGAGGTTTGGATCTTTTGTGAAAGGATTCTCGTCTGCCTGTGTAAGCATTCTGTGCCATGATTCCGTCACCACAAATGTAACGGGGATTGCGTGAGAGGCGAGCTTTAAGGCGAACTGCATAATCGGATTAACATGGCCTCGCCCAGGATATGGAACCACCACGGCATGAGCTCCCATTATTTTCCTTTGCTTTTGCGCTCTGCAACTAAGCCGGAGCTTGATAAATTAGATCTAGAGATAGAAAGCTGATTAAATAATAGCTCCACAAATTTTTTTGTGGATACAATTCTTTTTTAGCGCGTCTCTTGTCGGGCTGTAAAATCAACTTTATAACACGAGCGGAAATTAAGGCACGATTCCCAAGGTAGTTCTTGTATAAGCGGAAAGTGGCGTGCAGAGACGTGGAAGTTTAGACTTCCTATGTATGTCTAGTGTCAAATGACATAGTTTGGCTTTCGATTAATCGAGGATTGTTATTTTTATTTATTGGTTGATAAACATCCTTCCGCTTTTGGCGAGTGAATATACTAGCATTTGGATCTAAAGGTGTAAGGGATACGTCTATATGTGTTTGATTCGAAATTATAAATGAAGTTTTACATAACAAATGGAAGTGTATAAAAGTGTCGATTGACAAACATGTATGATTGTAGAAGACAATCTTGTACATAGTAGTAGTCTTGTACATAGTAGCATCTATTTTGCATGAGCCTACGATGTTTTTTGTATGTCGTAAAAAAATGTAGCATTTAAATGCATGGAAAGACAAAAAAACTGTTGTATTTGTAACTATAAATCTGCTCTTATTTCTTTTTCTTGATCAACAAGTGTGACCCTGTAGAAGATAAAATGTCATAATTGATATGCAACAAGAAATTTCATGAATTGCAGAAAGGGAATAATTTAAATTGTAGTACTAAAAAAGTGGGTGTACAAGTAACTTCACATACCTAGACTTATTGCGAGATCAATTGAAGGTGAGCTTTTTTCTTTCTTTCTAATAATATTGTATGATTGTTTTTTTTGCATTTTGGAGTAATAATCCAAAGAGAAGCTAAGCTATATATGAAGGTCTTTAGGGATTTTCTTCTCGAGACTCTTGTAAAGGTGAGGTCGTGGCTTTTAGCTTTAGCTATATCATTTTTGGATTTATTTAGTGTTAGGCCTTATGACTTGTGTATAATGATAGCCCATGTCATGGTTAACAATATTTGTGTACACTTGCCTCAGGTTATCAGTTGTATTGGAATAGTTTTGGGTTTCCTTCTTCCCAAGGTGGATCAATGTAGTTATCAACTGCAACTATAATGTGTTTTGACAATTGTGGGGGCTTAGAGCCAAACAGATATACACTATCATTGACCTCTCCAAGAACCCATTCACAAGACCAACTTCGATCCATAGGTATTTTGTAAGCACAACACATTGAAATTTACATAATAAGACCTATTGGAAAATTTGATCATCGTTGTCAGCTTCAACAAATCTATGTTGTGTATTGAGTGCAATAGGTATATTTAGTTGTTTAAGAATTTTTTATTGTGTAATGCTACTAGTTCATTTGTAGCAAATTTAGATGTATTAGTTGGTCTAATTCTTCCTATTCAATTATCGTTAGTTGCATTTTTGTGCGATTCATTAACAACTACCAATCATGCTCTATTGGTTCTATGTTGCACATCTTTTGCAATGTCTGACAAAATTGTATTTAATAAGCTTAAAAATATTGAGTTGGGGGTCTAGATTTTTTGGCGAGAGCTTGTTGTGGTAAAACACAAGGTCACCATGTCTAATCTCCTCCCAACCCACATGGTATTGGAGGACGTTGTCAGCATCACCGGTCACGTAAAAAATCTTTACTCGACGCACTGCAATTTATAGGGAGTGTTATACCTTATTCTTACAATCTAAAAAAAATGCTTATACATACTAAGTTTAATTAGTAGGGATTATTGCTATCATCCTTACTTGAAATTGTTGATAAATCAATTCTCTATTTCTACAAGTTCTACCTTTTATTTTGAACGAACACCATTGTTGTAATATGATGTTGTGAAATATATACTATAAGTATTTTAGCATTATGATCTGCAAAAAAATGTTTGAATATAATCAAAATATTTTATTAGGAAGAATCTAAAATTTGAAAGTGTATTATCATTTTTGCAATCAAACAAAAGGATAATCTTGTATTGCGGTTGGATGTTTTCCTTGATTTACCTTGTAAATCACACAAAAATGGATTCAATGAATAGATTTAGAACACATAAAAAATACATTAAATGCACATATTTTAAAAAATAGTAAAAATTGATCAAATGCATATTTTTTTTGTTGATGTGCATCATAAAATATGTTGATTTCTTCTTACAACAGGAGTTATATTACAGGAAATCCCCCAAATATGGATAAAATGGGGAAAAAATAGCAAACATAAATTCAAAACATTCAAAAACACAACTCACCACAAAATATATCTAATACAATTAAATCGAGAAACAATATCTAACTTGACTATCCTAGACCAACGAACCAAGAAGATAAGAGATTATTGGAAATCTAAGTGTACAAATTTAATACTTGAATTTGTAGGGTGATTCACATGAAAAAAAAACTCAGTAACATAAAATATGTAAAGGTCACAAACCATTTGGTACAATTCATCAAACACTACTACTTTTCATCAGAGGAATAGAAGATTACTGAAAAAAGAGTTGTAGGCAGCTGGAGTCCCTGCCTTTTGTAAAAAAAATAGCCTTTAAAATCTTGTTCTATTAAAGATAGGCTAGACTCAATAATCAATAGTGTTGTGCACTTGGTGGTTTTCTTATATGTTAGGACCTGCATTGGGAAATAGCAACCTAAGAAGAAATTCATTTCTCTTGCCAAACCAGCCATAATATTTGAGGTTTGGGGACTACATTCCACTTTCCTCCATTGACAACAGTTAAAACCCTGCCAAATCAGCCATTGACAACAATCAAAACCCTCCCAAACTAGCAAGAAGAGCATCTCTTTCATGAGGGAGGCATGTGATACTAAATCTTATCATGTGGTAACAACATGTAAATCCAAAAAGGTAGAGTATTTTAGAAAATAACTTATCAATGGCAAGAATTGAGATTATTGATTTGCAACACCAACAATGTTAATTAGAGATTAGTTGATCTAAATTAAATAAATAATTGTCTATTTTAAAATTAAAGGTTGTGCTACAGCTACAGCCCCTGCCTAATGCAGGTAAAGCTATATTTTCATCTCTAACCATATTTTTAAATTTTTAAAAAGAAACAAATGATAGAGCATTTTAAAATCAACTATAATAGCATAATCACCTCTTCCATTTGCAAAGAAAATAATTCATAGAGGCTGCGGTTTGGAACCAACCCAATATAGAAATATAAAATGAAGCTCCCTAGATAAGGATATATTAACCCAATAATGAAACTTCCTAGTAATAGTAAAACGAGCCTATATAGATAAAGATCAATTAGCTCCATAATGGATGTTCCTAGTAACTATTATAAGTGGTTTGAAAATTTTTAATTGTTCATCCTAATACCCCTGTAAGCCCAAGCTCTGCAAAAGGCACCAACAATAGGTCCAACAATACGAACTGCTATATCATTTATAGAAAGATCCAAACTTGAATATATAAAAGATAAAAAATAATACTTTCTGTCCAAAATCCAATAAGAAAGACAATGAACCACCAAACTGTGCTCAATGTAAGGTTCTTTAATGGAGGAAGAATTGCAAAGCAGGCCTCAAGAATAAAACCCACATTTTCAATTGGTAAGATTCAGAGACCCTTAATGGAATGGGCACTAAAACAGCTTAGTTTACTTGTTCCTAACCCTATTAGTTTGAACCTTGAACAGTTGTCCATTTCTCTTTTCTTAGAAAGGGATTCGATGGGGGAACCAGGAAAAGTAGTTAAAAATTGGATTGAAGATAAGAAGGCTCCCATGCAAAAAAGTAGAAACAAATGAAAATTTAAAAATGCCCAACACTTGGCTATGGATAAGATTAGAAGAAATGATGGATCCTTCAAGAGAAGCAAAGGAAATACCAATGAAAGGATTGTTGAACATGCCCCCTTCCTAACAAGTCTCTCCAAGATAGAAGTGGCAATAAGAAGGGAATTAATACAAAGAATGTGCAAGAAGAAGGGGATATGGGGAACAGTGAGTGGATGCCTCAGAAGAACAGAGTCTAAGTAAAAATAGAGATCCCACCAATAGAAGTTCATTGAATGATTATGCTTTGGATTTCATTCCTCCAACCCCCCATGTCCCCTCCTCTTCCTTCCCTTTACCCACTCCCTCTACCCACTCACACCTTAATGTCCCTTCTGGGGTGGAGGAAGATAGCAAGGGGGAAGATCTTGTTGCAACTTTTTAGAAGATTGATTTATCTGTAAAATAGATGTTTAGTGAAAGTGGTGTAAATATGGATTGGGCAATTATCCCATTTGTTGATAGCCCATGGGATGTTAGGTTCAAATCTAGAAAAATCAAGAGGAAGCCCAGAATAACTAAGTCCCCCATTAACATTGAGAACCCAGTAGAAGGAGAAGGCAATACTGGACACAAAGAAGCCAAGAGAAAAAGGGGTAGACCAATAGGCTCAATAAATAAAAAGGAGACCAAAAAAAAAATAGTAGTAATTTTCCTAAATGCAACTCAAGCATTAGGACTACCATGGACTCTTCTACATAATTTATATGGACATTAAGGTAGCATCTTGGAATTTGAGAGGACTCGAATCCTTAGATAGAAAGTATATAGTGCAGAGATTTTTTAGATAAAATAAAGCCTTGGATTTTTTATGTTACAAGAACTAAAAGCTACCAATTTCACACTTGACATCACCCTTAAATGTATTTGGAGAGAAGCTTCTACCTTCTCTACCACACATATCAGAGGGAGAGGAGGCACATCTATTCTCATTAGCCCTGATTGGGCCAAACTTGTCTCTAGATGGGGAATTTTACCATGTAATAAAGTTGTTTTTGGTTGATCCTTGGATATATAGGTACAAAATTTGGAATATGTTCAATATATGCCTCCAATGATCATAAGGAGAGAACATATTTGTGCAAATGGTTGTATCAACTAGAGGAAGTCCCCTGGATATTGGGATGAGATTTTAACATGATAGTGAACTCTCAAGATATGCTGGGGGAAATAGATTGGAGTGGAAGGGTAGTGAACAATTCTTTTGGAATAAGATGATTGGGAAACACAGACTACTTGACCAACTTAGAGTGTGCAAAACCAACCACAAAGACATTTGGTATACTTGGTGCAACTTGCAGAAAGGTGGCAAAAGGATCTACTCTGCACTTCATAGATTTTATTTTAATCATGATTTCTTTATTTGTCTGAAAGATGATGTAGGAAGGCTTGTTAGGGTGATCCCCTATACACTATCATACCATCAACCCATTGCTGCAAGATTCTCCTAGTGGATCTACTGTTAAGAGTTGCGCTCAAGGAAAATTATTTTTCTTTAACACTTCCTTGTTGGATGAGGCTAGAATCTATAATGTTGTGTATATAATCAGATAGTACAATAGAGAAGTTTTCATGGATGATGCCCAGAATTAAATATGAAAATGACACCCACTGTTGAATGTAGCATGCTACCTCAACGAATGAATAAAGTCAATAATGTGAAAACATAACCATCTTCTGTGCTTCATCTACTTAGATCTCATAATAGCTAAAATAATCATGGTCCAAGTGCTTGCAATTTCCGAAATGACCAGTTTTATTCATCTGGGTTAGGACCCTGTCCGCCTTGCAACCCATTAGAATTAGGGCACCTGCATTTACTGTGTCTTCCAACCATGTTTCATCTGTTTCTTTTTTAGTTTCCACAGGGAAGCTCATGACTAGTGAAGAAGATGCATTGAAATGCACTTCTTGCAATTGTCACCTGAATTTCCACCGGATCTTTTTAGATCTTCACAAACTATTATGTGGGGTGTGCTGAAAATGGAGGAGCCCACACTAGGAGTGTCTTGTGGAGACCAGAACTCCATGAATAGTCACATACTATCGGAGAAACAAGGAGGGGGGAATTGGAAAGCATGTTTCATGCGTATATGTAGAGCAGGTCGGGGGAAGCGAAGGCGTCCAACCAGGCCTGGAATTTGATGGTTGTAATAGCCATTTTTCTAACAGACTGCAAATTTATTGGAACGTATAGATTGATGGGCTAATTTTTTTTTAAAAATAAAAAATATGAAACCTAAATATATTAATAAACCGTCAAAATTTGTTATAGGCAATAAGTTATTTATTTAATAATATAAATATATGTATTTTATAATGATAAATATATGTATTTCTATTTTGATTATGATACATACATAATAATTTAGAATCTTTTTAAAATAGAATATATGGATTTTTGGAACTTGCTTTACTAATTTACAATATTAATATGCAATATAATATTTTTATATAATTTATTATATAATTATATATTTTTAGACTTCAATTTTTGCATATATTACTAATTTATAATTTTTTTGAAACTTGACCATTACACCATAAGATTTGTTAATTTTATATTCGTTTATTACTATTCTTTGTTAATAAATTTTTTATTGAGTTTGAGACAGTTAAGCGACAAGGACTGAGGGGTATCCATTCTGCCAAATTCGTCTGGAGCACGATCACGACCTCATCCCTAGTGAACACATTTGGAACCATTCAACTTAAAGGGCACATTGACATTATTAATAAATTTTAAATTTTAAATTATAGGAAAATCTATATATTTGAAAAATATTCACGATACTCAAATGCTATTGGTTGATTTAATTGTCCCAATGTATCAAACAGATGCAATTTATACACCAATTAAAATCATTCTTTAAAAAAATTGTATTTAAAATTTGAATTACCCAAGATTACATCCACGTGCGGTTATTGCTATTACTACACTAATACATCAAGAAGTCATTAACGTATACAGTGGTCCACCAAAGAATCGAACTGCATAAAGTAGTCCACAACAGAAAGAGAGTTCTAATCCACTTCAACTTATAAATCCAGGAAAAAACAATACATCACGGCTCTACCAAGTTATCAGTTCAAATTGAAAAGATCTGATAATAAGACAATTTATCAAACTGCCTTCAATCTATTCACCAGAAGTTCCAAATTAGTGGCAGACCCTCCTCCTTTACTCACTTCCTCCTCTGCCACACTCCTTAATCTCACTGCAGCTCTTCTAACTTTTCCACCTTCCTCACCTTCCATCAACATTTTAACCTTTTCCTCTATTTCTTCGGCTCTTATAATCCTATTCCCATCCTCTCCCTTTTTCACCCCTAATCCAAGCTTCCATTCCTCCGTCATTAGTCTGCAATTAAAAAACTGGTCCACTGCAAGAGGAAACCCCAGCATGGGGACACCCGCCGAAATGCTCTCCATAACGGCGTTCCATCCACAGTGGCTGAAAAACCCTCCCACCGATGGGTGTTTCAAAACCTCCGCCTGCCTAAACCAGGCTGCGATTAAGCCCCGCCCTTTACATTCCTCCAAATATCCACTCGGCAACATCTCCGACAAATGACTTGCCTCTTTATCTGGGCGGAGCGCCCACAGAAAGTAGCACCCGCTCTTCATGAGACCGGCGGCTATTTCCCTTATCTGAGCTCTCGTCACGGTCATGAAACTGCCGAAGGAAACATAGATGACCGACCGCGCCAGTTTGGAATCCAGCCATTCACTGCAGTGGGTCTCGAGCTGCGAAGAGGAGCCGATGATGAATGGGCCCACACAGTGCACACGTGTTTCCTCGCGCTGTGCCTCCACCGCTTTGGAATCCAAGGCGTAAAAAGAATTCGCCACAACCCAATCTGCCGTCCTCACATTGGCGAAACAGTTAACAATTTCATTGCCCAAGGGAGAGGGAGGGGTAATGTCCGCTGGAAGGTCCGTCGGTTGTAGCGGAGGCGAGCCGGCAATATAATCCTTACAACGTTCTAACCCTGCGACGAGAGAAATCCCCAAAAAATCAACTTTTTAATCCCACCATGCAACTGAAACAATTAGTTGTAGTTACATACCCAAGTTTAAATGATAAAAGACGGAAAAACTTGTGACAGACATCGGACACAGTGAAACAGAGTGGAGAGCGTGTTTTGGGGCAAAAGGAACAACCCACTTGAGGAATACGTCGGCGACGATACATGTTGCAGGTGTTCCCGAGAGATTGAGACTGGATAGGAGATGTGCCACGTGGGGTTCCATGTTTGTCAGCGACTGAAAAAACGCAGGCATATTAGCCCATCTTTCCGACTCCCCCACCACGCAGTCTGGAATGATTGCCGCCTGGAGTTTTGGATCTTTTCTGAAAGGATTCTCATCTGCCTGTATAAGCATTCTGTGCCATGATTCCGTCACCACAAATGTAACGGGGATTTGGTGAGAGGCGAGCTTTAAGGCGAACTGCACAATCGGATTAACATGGCCTCGTCCGGGATATGGAACCACCACAGCATGAGCTCCCATTATTTTCCTTTGCTTTTGCGCTCTGCAACTAAGCCGGAGATTGATATTTTAGATCTAGAGGATAGAAAGCTGATCAAATAATTGCTCGATAGAATTTCTTG
>MU217231.1:0-36145 GCA_018584345.1 Thuja plicata | reverse complement strand
TAAAATCAACTTTACAACACGAGCGGAAATTAAGGCACAATCCCCAAGGCAGTTCTAGTATGTATTGTCAAATGGCAAAGTTTGGCTTTCGACGTAAAGTACTTTAATCGAGGATTGTTATTTTTATTTATTGCATGATAAACATCCTTGCGCTTTTCGCTAGTGAACGATAAAATGCAGTTTACAATACAATGACTAGAAATTGGAAATTGTCGGTTTATTAACAATGCCCAAAGCAATGCACGTCCTTACCGACATACACGTTCTTACGGTCGGAAATTGTAATAGAATTTTAAATGGTAGCGAGATGATAAATTAAAGAAATAATAATTGCATTTTGACTTGTTTAACAGAGTGATTTTTGTTCCCTCGCCCCCCTTGCCTTTTTCATTTCATTGTAGTGTTCTTTTCCTTCTTTATCTCTTTACCATTCTTATTTCCTTTACCCCTTATTGTTTTAAGCTTATCTTTCAATTTTCCTATTAGTAGTAGTTTCTTTTTTATCTTTTATTTAGATTTTTTCTTTTTATTATTCTTACAGAGTCTCTTACACACACATAAACAACATATATGTGTTGGTTTAAATTTTATGATTGTTTTCTTTTTCCAATTTAAGTTATTAATTTTCCTATTAGTAGTAGTTTCTTCTTTATCTTTTATTTAGATTTTTTCTTTTTATTATTTTTACATAGTCTCTTACACACACATAAACATACATATATTTGTGTTAGTTTATACTTTTTGATTGTTTTCCTTTTCCAATTAAAGTTATTAAGTTTGTCCTTTGTGTTCAATTTTATTTTAATCTATTGTTCTTTTATTTAATTTATTTTGTGTAGGTTTGAGTGTGGGTGTATTTTTTTATCATTCTTTGTCTCACTTTGTCTTTACATTTTTTTTCCCTTTATGCTTATCACTCCTTTTCTTCGATATTTATTCTATTTACTTTAATTAGTGTTTTTTTATTTTGTTTATAATTATCATTTTTAGTAAACTTAGTATATCATTCCTTATTTCTTATTTTATCCCATTTCAATCTTTGCTTTATTTCGTCCCCTTTTTAAGTTGTCTTTAGGCTAATTTAACTGGTTGTCAATTCTTTTTATATTGCTTTCATATTTATATTACATTTACATGTATGTATATTTACGTACATATGTATATAAATATGCATTATGTATGTACTTATCTACATACACACATAAGTGCATATATGTAGGTATATAGATATTTTCAACCTATATCTATGCATAGATACCAATTGTAGATATTTTTTCCTATTTAGGATAATGAATCAAAAAATCAGATCAATCGATCAGTACTCGAGAGTTTACAAACTGATGTATAAATCACAAAGTATTGTGCAGTCAATAAACTACCAACTAGTGACCTTTACAACTATTGCCAGGGTGATCCAAAATAATACAAAAACCTACAAAATGATTACATACATTAACAACCAATTCAGAGTGTGCAAAATCCTGTAGGAACTAGGAATATTGTCTCAGATTTGTTTTTCTTCACGAGCTTTGCGGAACTATGCATTACCAACCTAGAAGTCCTTCATTCCATACTTGCACCTTGGGGGATTACAATATTTGACACTATGGTCGAGACTACAACTACAATGGGGAATAATTGTTCTTCCAAAGCCACTAGAGGATCCTTTGCATATTCTCTTTCCTCTCCCCTTCTATGTTCCTCCAATTCTACCATGAAATTGCAAAGACCAACCTCAAAAGGGGTTCTCTCCTTAGATATTCTAGACCATGTGCAGGTATATGCACAAAGATGGGGGACCAAAAAGGTGACAAACTTTTTTTTGGCCCCCCAAAAGCCATAGGGAACACGCGCTATGGCTTTGATTTCCCGAGCCTAAGGCTTGGATAATGAAAGCCAATAGCGCGAGCGCGCTCTAGGGCGTGCGCCCTATGTAACATTATGAAAAATGCTTAAAGGAGGGAGGAAGAAAGCCCAACAGGCCTTGCTAGACCAATTTCAGCACTAGGCCAATACATAAAATGTAATATTTAAGTATAAGTTACATACTTAAGTTACATTTTATGTATATACTTCCAAGATATTTGAGAGTGGTTTCAGCTTCATAGGAGTTAAGATAAAGATTTTGGATTTTGAGGGATTTTAGGAAATTTTAGACTTAGCCAAATTTTAGGAATCAACTAATTGTCTTGAACATGATTTTCAGTGGACTATTGATTATAATCTTAAGCCCTTCAATTGATTAAGAACACTCTTTAGGGTTCTTAGTGGTTGTAATGTATCATATTGGGTCGTAAGTGGTCCTAGGTCCCATTAGGACCCATTACGACCTCTTATGACACATTAGGGCCTCTTAAGACCCCTTAGAACATAGTAATCATCGTAGGACACACTAATGGGATCTAATGTGTATGACTATCTCATAAGGGGTTTTAATGGGTTCTAAGTGGTCCTAGGAACCCTTAGGACCCATTACGACCCCTTGAAACCCATTAGGACAAATTGGGACTCATTAGGACCCCTTAGAACACATTAATAGTTATAGGACCCGAGAGAGAGAGAGAGAGAGAGAGAGAGAGAGAGAGAGAGAGAGAGAGAGAGAGAGAGAGAGAGAGAGAGAGTATTAATCATCATAGGACACTCTTTAGAGTTCTAAGTGGTTCTAATATATCATAAGGGGTCATAATGGGTTCTAAGAGGTCCTAAAATACTTTAGGAACCATTACAACCCCTTAGGACACATTAGGACCCATTAGGATCTCTTGGGACACATTAGGACCTCTTAGGACCCCTTCAAATTCATTAATCATTGTAGGACACACTAATGGGCTCTAATGTGTCCTAATGTGTCATAATGTTTCTTAAGAGGTTCTAATGGGTTATAAGGGGTCCTAGGAACCCTTAGGATCGATTACGATCCCTTAGGATCCATTAAGACCCATTATAGAATATTAGGACCAATTATAACCCCTTAGAACTCTTTAGAGAGAGAGAAGGTGAGGACCCATTACAACCCCTTAAGACACCTCTCTCTACATCTTAAGGGTCATGAGGATTTTCAAGGGGTCCTAGGATATATTAATGTGTCCTAAGACACCTTAACATACACTAATGAATGATAATGGGTCTTAAGGGGTCCTAAGACACAATAATGTTTCCTAGGACCCCTAATGACCCCTTACAGCCCTTGAGAACCCCTAAGATGCATGGTAAGGGGTCCTCAGGGGTCATAGGACAAATTAATGTGTTGTAGCACTCCTTATGACCCCTTAGGACCCATCTCTCTACATCTTATGGGTAGTAGGATTGTTAAGGGGTCTTAGGACACATTAATATTTCCTAGGACCCCTTAGACCCCTTATAACCCCCTAGGGCCCCTTACGACACACTAATGAATGGTTCTAAGGGGTCCTAATACACATTAATATGTCCTAGGACCCTTCATAACTCCTTACAAACTTTTAAGACACCTAATATATATGATAAGGGGTCCTAAGAGGTCATAAGGGATTCTAGGACACATTAATGTGTCCTAGAACCCTTTATGACCCCTTAGGATCCTCAAGGAATCCTCTCTCTAAATTTTAGGGATCATAAGGGTTTTTAATGTGTCATAGGACTTCTTAGACCAATTACAACCCCTTAGAAAACCTTACCATATAGTAATGAATGGTAAGGGGTTCTTAAGGGTCGTTAGTGACCTTAAGGGGTCCTAGAACACATTACTGTGTTGTAGGACCCCTTACAACCCCTTACAATAAGCTGATGATTTTTAAGAGGTCCCAAGGGTTGCTTAGTGGTCTTAAGGGGTCCTAGGACACATTACTGTGTCGCAGGACCTTTTAAGACCCCTTAGGACCCCTTATCATAAGCTTATGTATGACAAGGGGTCTTAAGGGGTCCTATGACACATTAATTTGTCCTAGAAACCCTTATGACCCCTTAGGACCCTTTATCACACCTAAGATGTAAGGAAATGGGATATAAGGTGTCGTGGGACCCCTAATGACCCCTTAGTACCCTTTAGGAATCCTCTCTCTACATCTTAGGTGTCATAAGGGTTTTTAACTTGACATAGAACACATCACTGTGTCTTAGGACCTCTTAAGAACCCTTAGGACCCCTTAGGACCCCTTACCATACACTAATGTATGGTAAGATATCGTAAGACATCTTAAGGTTTTCTAGGACACATTAAGGTGTTCTAGGACACATTAATGTGTCCAAGAGCTCCTTATGACCCCTTAGGACACTTTAAGATCCCTAAGATGTATGATAAGGGGTTGTAAGTTGTCCTAACGGGTCATAAGGAGTTGTAGGATATTTTAATGTTTCCTAGGACCACTTATCACCCCGTGCGACCCATGAAGACCCCTCTCTCTACACCTTAGGGGTTGTAAGCATTGTTAAGGTGTCCTAAGACACATTAATGTGCCCTATGACTCCTTATACCCCTTACCACCCCTTACCATACACTAATGAATGGTAAGGGGTCCTAATGTATCCTAGGGGTCAAAAGGGGTCCTAATACACATTAATGTGTCCTAGGACCCCTTTTGGATATTTAGGACCCTTGAATACCCCTCTCTCTACATCTTAAGGATCATAATGGTTGTTAAGGCTTCTTATGACACATTAATGTGTCGTAGGACCCCTTAGACCACTTACAAACCCTTAAGAAGGTTTTTTTGTATGAGAGAGAGAGATTCTTATGGGTTGTAAGATGTCTTAATGGGTTCTAAGACACAGTAATGTGTCCTATGACCCCTTAAGACCCGTTAATGTATACTAGGACCCCTAATATGTATTCTTAGGGTTCCAGAGAGAGAGAGAGTCTTATGGGTCCTAAGACATAGTAATGTGTCCTATGACCCCTTTAGACCCATTAATGTGTACTAGGACCCCAAATATGTATTCTTCGAGTTCCATATATATATATATATATATATATATATATGATTGGTTGGAGATAGTTACTAAAGATAAGAAACAAAAAAAGTTTAATAATAAAACTTGTCACTATAACGCTTATACTAAAATTGTTTCTAAAAAATACTAATATAATAAAATCTAACCCTTGTGATTAGTAGTGTGATATCTTTTAATGTTAATGTATTTGTTTTCAAGTGAGGTTTTGTGAAACTTTAGAATGCTTAGGGCCTTGTGCGTATCTTGGCTATATCTCCTAGCACGTGGGGTGGAACTTCACTAGTTTAACATGGTTAGGTGGAAAAAATCTTTTGAGGTCCTGTTTGTGGTTTGAGACTTGGATGTGTTCAATTCTATGCATTAATGAAGACCTTTCTATTATCATTCTTACTGAAAGAAAGATGTAATTAAATGTTGTAATGCCTTCAAGCCATTTTTGTACTTACTATTGTAATGATATTCATTATCTGAAAAATGTAGTTATAAAGCAAAGCAATGTAATTGGGAGGGATAGTTCTAGGGTTTATTTTAAGGGATATTATTTGAAAGATCAAATTTGAAATGTAAAGTGTAAATATTGAATTACTCTCTCTATCTCTCCTATGTTGAAATAAAAGGAAATGTTTATTATGCTAGGGAAAACATCAATTAGTTTGAAATGATCCATCTCACAGGTCTAGGGAAACCTCCGGTGCACTCAGGCCACCTGAATGAGTCCTAGCCTTCTATTATGTACTCTATGATAAGACAAGTACTAAAATCACATGAGTAACATCTTATAATGTAAACAAAACTATGTATAAACATTAATAAGGTACAACATATAACTTTCCACATGCATTAACACAATTTTCCATAACTTGTTCATAAATCTAGGGAACCCTCATGTGCCTGAAATTTGGCTAAGTCTGATTTTATTTTTTTAAATCCCCAAAATCTAAAATTTGCATCTTAGCTCCTATGAAGCTAAAACCTATCTCAAACTTATACTTAAAATTTATATTTAATTAAATCCTAGATTCATAGCACAACTACTATGTCTGTATATGTTGAAGAGATATACTCTCTCTCTCTCTCTCTCTCTCTCTCTCTCTCTCTCTCTCTCTCTCTCTCTCTCATTTTGTTATTTTGTGTCTAATATAGGGCGTACACCCTATAGGGCGCACACCCTATAGTGAGTATAGTGCATACGCCCTTTTAATGACATTGAAGTTTACCAAGCCAAAGGCTTGGATTTTCCTTGGAGTTTGAACCCAAAGGCTTGGAGGATTCAAACAGGTCTGAGGTGTGTTTTCCAACAAACCAACAAAAAAATAACATTTTTTCTTGTGTGCTCCCCATCAGGTTTGCACGTGGTTCAATAATGATAATAGCATACAATATTGTAGATCTCTCTGATAGCTATCTAAACATGTAATTTATTTTGAATTCTCATTATGTTAAGCATTTCATCTCTAATTTATTTTCTAAGTATGTCTGATTTTTGTCAAAAACCAATGTGTATTCATTTGGGCTTAGATTTTTGCCCATCGTCAAATTTTGAAAAAAATTACATTTTCAGAAAGTAGACTCCATTCTACACACTTTAAAAAAAAGAAGGTTTTATTTTCAATTAATTTTCAATGATTTGTAGGGGGGGCACACAAACATTTCACATTTTTAGGATGTGTCCACTTCGAAAAATGTCAAAAAATCACACTTTCATCAAACAATTAGTAAAAAAATCTGGGATAAACTAGGTGGTGTTAGCTAATTTCTCACCAGAGCGATTAATGTTTTTTTTTTAAGTTAACATTTTAGGGGGAGCACACCAGATGCTATGTTATGTTTATTCACAAAAAAATAAGACCACTTTTTTGTGCTCCCCCTTTTTGAGGGCCTTAATCTCCACCATTTCTAAAATAAATTAGTAGTTTAGAAACTAGATTCGGAGTAGAACAAATCTTGTTTTTGTCACATTATAAAATTTTGAGTGTAACTATCCTCAATTTCTCGTTGATGTTCAGAGTTCGCTGATTTAAGAAAAAAAGTGGCATCTTATACCCGCTTTTTGGTCCCCATCTTTGTGCACTTACCTGTGTATCCATGTGCGATTTCCCATGTAAAGACTCTAATGGTTCCATCTTTTGCAAACCTTTCAAAGATTTCCTTGGATAACCTTATAGTAATAGTGACCTACCACACAATATCATAGGTTATGAGTCTCCTTAGAGACTCAATAAGCGTTCTTTCTCAACCATTAAAAATTTCATTATTTCTAAACTTCCAAATAGACTATAGGATTTCAGAAGAGAAAATAGATCATAACACATTATTATCTTTCTTGAGACTTGAAATATAACCAAAAATGATCTCACACACACTGATATTTACATTTACAGATATGAAAAAAATATTTCAATCTTTTTTGGCAAAAAGACAATAAAAAATATATGATTCACAGTCTTAGGAAACCTACAGGGTGCACATATATTGAAATCTCTATATGGATTAAGAATAGGAAAATTACGTAAGAGAGGGCTTCATATAAAGCATGTTTCTTCAATTCTATTGGTCTAGACCACAATTTATCCAGGATAAGTTGCCACAAGGAGGGATCAAACAAGGAATTCCAACAACTAGATAGGTGGTTAAGGATATCATTATTATAGATGCACGTTGGAATAAATAGATTTATCTTTAATACAAGGTAGTGGGGAACCATCAGGCTAGTAGAAGAGGGTGTATATATCTTCAAGATGGTAAAAAATTCTAGGGAGGGTAAGGAAAACACAAGCCTCCCTAAGCACAATATAGGTCCTCTAATACATATTTGGGGGACACAAAACTTATTACATAATTCATTTCATGATATCAAGTGTCCATCCTTTAGAAAATCACTCAGGGTATTAATACCTTTATCAATCTAGTATTTAGTCAAGCATAATTAAAGGAGTGCAAATGGATTTTCTTTATGCTTAAGGTTCCACCAAATTGACCTCTCTCCACACACCTTCATTTTATTTTCAAAAATACTATTTTTATAGATAAGAAATTTTACATAGTCCCAATCTTTCGAGATTGACTTGATTACAAGTGACCCAGTTGGTTTGATAGGAAAGTGCCCAACAATGACATCACAAAATGGGATTCCTTCCCATGTAGGCCTTTGTTTAGGAACAGAGTTAGAAATGATGTATCTAATAAGGATCTTCCAAGGCTCATCCCCTACTAAAGCTATTAAAATCTATTTGGCTGCGAGGGATATTTCTTGAATCGTAAGGTGCTTTAAACCTAGACCCACCTGTTCTTGTTCATGGTGCACCATGCCCATCTAACTGCATGTTTTATTATATTTTCTTTACCATCTATCAAAAGAAAGTCCCTCACTTATTTTTGAATATGATTGAGCTTGTAGTTGCTAAATATCCAAGTAGAAGAATAGTATATATTATAGATGCTATATTTTCTAGCAAACCAGTATTCATCCTGCCATATAAATGGGTATTATTTATTCCACTTCTTTAACTTCGTGTCAATATTCTCGTTGATCTAGTTCCATATTTATTTTAGTTTTGGACTAATAGAAAATGGTATACTCAGATATCTTACCTAATATTCTTCCCCCACTGCCTACTCCATATTAAGGGGTATTTAGTAAACCACGTTGAAGGGTTAAACTCCCAATCGAGAACAATAGATTTGGATACTTGGGAATTTTTCTCCCACATGCCTCATAGAACAAATATATTTTATTCATCAATGGACCTAAATTAATCTCTTCAAGGCTAACCAGAATAGTTGTATCGTTGATAAATTGTATATTAGGCAAGTCTTGTGTATTAGGAAGAGTTAAGACTTTAACCTTAGGAGATAAAATATTGTCTCTCAACAAGTAGTGAATAGAATCAAAAACTATAAAAAATATAGTAGGTGCAAGATGATAGCCCCACCTCATGGATCTGGTAAGGCTACAGCTCTCAAATCTGATACCATTGATCTCCACAAATGCTATAGCATCCTGCACAAGGTTAGCATCTTGCATAAGGTTTTCACCATAAGGAAAAATTGTTTGATAAACCCAAGGACCTCCAACATCATAAAGATAAATTTCCATTCTATATAGTTGTAGGGTTTTTCAAAGTCTATCAACAACATAAATGCAATTTATTTTCTATTAGTACCTAGTTCATTGCCTCCCAACAAGTAAGGATGTTTACCAATATATATCTCTATTGGAAAAATGGTCAGTGCTCCCCTTGGGATTTGTGACAATGGACTAACCACCTCCTACGGATTCTATAAGTCTAGTTGTTATATCAGGCATTGATAGGTCAATCTTTTGGTGCAATGACAAGAACACTTGTAACAAGTGGTATCAGAGCTTGGTCACAGGTTCGAATCCCCTTGGGAAATGTTGAGGGGTAGATTGTTGGAAAAATGGTCAGCTCTCCCCTTACGATCATGAGGGACTAACCACCTCCTGTGGATTCTATAAGCCTAGTGGTTGTATCAAGCATTGATAGGTCGATATTTTTGGTCCAACATAAACCACACTTGTAATAATCTCCCTTTTACAAAAATAGTTTTCATGTGATTCACAACTTTTGGGAGAATACTCTCCAGTCTCTCAAGTCCAAAATCTTATAGGACATACTAAGAAAATTTATGGTTCTCCAATTTTTAATGAGAAATTTGTCACCATCTTTAGGTATTAATTTGATGAGTTCATTATTGATTTCTTTACAAAGATATCCCTTCTCTACAGCTTCTTTGTACACTGCCAATAGTTCTTCCCCGATCCAAACTATGTAATTCTTGTAAATTCAACTGATAGCCTACCTATTTCCAAGGCTTTATCATTACTAAGAGTGGTGATAGCCTTATTGATTTCCTCTAGAGTAGTCTCTTTACTAAGATTATTTTGATCCTCTTCAGCAACCTTTTTTGGGATAATACTTTTGATCTTTTCTCTTGTTGATTTCTTATCTTGATCATTATCTTCTAAGGTTAAGAGATTACATAATCGCTTAAAGGCATTTATATTTTTATTTGGGTCAATGATATTCATATCACTTTCCCAAATAGATTTTATATCCTTTTTTCTTCCATTCTCTTAAGGATTTGTAAGAAAAGTTTGGACCCCTTATCTCTATGCTCAAGAAAGTTCATAATGGATCTTGTTTTAAGCACAAGGTCTTCATTAAAGGGGAAATACAGTACCATGTGTGTTCATATTGGGGGGTTTTCAATGCTTTGAAAACGGGGCAATATATTTCCTAAATAGGGGGAGGGGTTTTTTTGGGGTGGAGGTGAGGGTTTATATAGGAAAATAGGTGCGGGGGGTATTGGGTGGATATTAGAGGGGGCTGACAAAAAAGGATTTTGGGGTAATATTTGTAAAATTAGGGGGATTCTTCAGTATTCCACGAACACACGTTCTATGATTCAGGTTCACTAATTGAAGCCCCCATGGTTTTAAGTCCCTTTATTCTAATACTTTATACCTTTCTTAGGGATTCTTTAGCTTGGAAAATGGCCTATTTAGAATCACTATTAGTAGGATATGATTGTATACATTCCTCTACCCTAATGAGTTCATTTTGTAGGTCTATTTCTATTTTTCTCATGTCTTTATCTTTTCTTTTTCCTACTGTCTTAAATAGTCCCCTCAAGCTACTGATGTTTTAGCTCCATCACTCCCTAGCATTATGTAATATCAAGTTGCCTTTATTAAAAAAATATAATGATATTTATTTCCTGAATGACATCTTCGTCTAGTAGAAATCTAGTGTTTATAGAAATTATCTCTCTTTCTTTGAGTCTTAACATGAGCATCACAAAAGGATATGATAGTTTAAATGGGGTAGTGATCAAAGAGTGTTTAAGGTATAACCTTGATAGTGCATCCATTGGATTCCTTATTAGATTTTAGAACATCCTCATTGGCATAGAACATTCTTATCCTTTCATTCCTATTATGATTGAAATATATTTTATATGCTATAAAATAAGCATGAACATTGTTTTGAATATTAAACATGAGAATATGCATTGCGTGAAGTAATTAGTATTGATCAACATACATGTGATATGAGTGTTTGATGTTATGAGAAGCATTGCATGAATATTCGTGAGATGAATAAATTCTCTATGCAACTATTATTAAATTTGATTATTATATTTAATGACTATTTAGGTACATGAATTATTATGCACGAGGCATTATATAAAAAAAATTGCATGGAAAATAATGCATTATTGCACAGAAAAAAAGAATAGTATGCTTGAGTTGCATCATTTTATTTGTTATGTATATGTATTTGGAAAGATTACCTTCTAGGGAGGGTGTCGAATATCGACAACAGAGAAGGTGGTCCTCTTTATCAGGTTCACTATTACATAAAGGTTTTGGCCACAATGATTGGTTCAAGGGAATAGATGAACCTAGCCTAGCTAAAAATTATTGAATAACTCTTAGCCATATCTTGATTCTTAGGAATTGTATATTCAGGGTAGGGATTGTATTGCATGCATCTATATCAGGTTGCATCAAGTTGCCCCCTGTCATTTTTTTCTATTTTAAACTTGCTAAGCATTGCAGGGTTGGGAAAACTGTGAGTAGGTAGAATCCCAACAGAGTGTAAGGCTTCGTGGATTGGAAGAAAAGTGCTCAACCATTTTTTTTTTGTAGAATAACCTTAAGGGTTAAAGGAAAATAAAGACTTTATTAATTGATTATTTACCTACCATTGACTAATACATGTCGAGAAGGCCATAGATGTGTCACAATAGATCACATCTCATGCTATACCTACAATAAGCACGTGTAAACACATGAAATTATGAAATGTTTAATTATGCTAGGAAATATCATTTTCTTGATTCATATATATGAAGCAATGGTAAAATATTGAGTTAGTAATTTTTGAGTCATTGTTGTGACTAGATGGGCATGAGGGCCTAGGTCACATGAATAGCAACAATGGATCCACTAATCTTTATAGGTGATTTTTAAGAATACAAGGATGAGCTATGAATAGAGTTGAGTACCACAGGTTGGATGGTATGTATGAATAATTTATTTATAAATATTTACATATGATTAAGTTGTGATCTAGCATAAAGTCAATTTTAGCTAGAAATTTGTAATTTTTAAGTAATTGTGTTGTGTCTTGAAATACTGAACATTAAAATATTCCCTCCATGAAGTATTTTTATGGTGAATAAGATATAAGAACGTGACAAGAATCTGAAAATCAAGCACCTAGTAACTTGGTCAATTCATTGTGATGCTAAGCTATGGTAAGCACATGTATCTATGGGCATTAATGTGATTTTAAAGGTATTATGCATAATTATTTTTATTTAATAAAAACATTGAGATAAGGGAATTTTATTTGAATAAGAATGAATGTTTTGAGAAATATTTGATTTTGATTTTGGATTATGACAATTACATAGACTAATGTTTTTGTATTGTTCCTAAGAATTTTAACATATGGAGTGACACATCACAAGAAAGGCAACATGGTCAGAGAGAGGTAATCTAACTTTGTGAAACTACCAGGTAGTAATAGAATTCCCACACACACTCACATAGAAATTGATCTTCAAATTTGATGCATGTGTGTTTATTTGCTTCAAGTGAGCTTTTTTGAATGTGTGGTTGCGTTGTTTTTGAACAGTTAATTTTTTATGAAAATGTGTGTTATTTTTACTTTGAAATGTTTACAAAAACAAAAAGTAGAATATGTTAAAAATAAGCCAAAATTGCTAACATTCTAGGTGTAAATTTTAGTAAGAAGATTTGCTTGATGGTTCTACATGTTTGTATTGTATTAAACATTTGTTAAATTTTCTTTAGTTAAAAGAATGATGC
Source organism: Thuja plicata (assembly GCA_018584345.1). Lineage (NCBI taxonomy): Eukaryota > Viridiplantae > Streptophyta > Pinopsida > Cupressales > Cupressaceae > Thuja > Thuja plicata. The sequence continues at coordinate 23,355 of MU217231.1, read as the reverse complement.
TAGGAAAACTAATATGCATCTTGTTGATTTTTTTTTAGGACACTAACACTTGATGAAGCATCGGGGATGATGCATTTCTTAAGGGGGGAAGATGTCACAAACCTTATTTTAATATATTTCATTAATTGATAAATTAAATAATTATTTATTTATGATTATATGAATAATAGCTTGTGCTCAAGTATTATTTTCTTCTTATTATGTGGTGTCTATCATGAGAAGTTACAATTATTGTACACCTGAAGTAGATGATTTAAGTTGTATAATTTATGTTTAAGGAAATTGTAAGTACTGAAATGCAATTTTAAATAACAAGAGTTGCCAAGGGATTTCTCTAACTCATTAGATGTGAAGTCCTTGCCAAATATTATTAATATTTGATATAGCTTTTGCTACCTCATCTAACCAGAAGGGAGTAGTTAGAGAATGTATGTAGAAACAACTTGCACGTGTGTTGAAGTTATTAGAGACGTGCAAATGAATTGACAAAACCAGTAACATTACCACATGTTCCTTATAACAATTGTAGAGTTGAAACCATAGATATTTTATCCATAACTTACCTACACATAACTGGTTCTATCACAATATCTTTGAACTTTCTCACCAAACAAGTTACAAATTCATAATCTAAAATTAAAGAGTAATGGAAGAGGTTTGGTTGTTGGTGATTGAATAAGGTATGGGCATTGTTAACGCAAAAGTATGCACCGTTGTCTAGATCGTGGTTAGTGAGCTAGCCGACCTTGTGAAACATTGAGAAAACCTCCCAAGTGTGGGAATCACTCATGTGAGGTTAAATCTTTGGAGAAGGTCGACTTCCTTTATAATCCAAATGCACCTAAAATACTCTTTGAGGGGAAAGCAAGAAAGAGATGCATATTTAGGGAAATACACAAAGGAAAAGGGTGATGCACCATAATGATCTTTGGTTACTCTCTTTACCTATAGTTGCTCTTAACAACAATAGAAGTACCTAGAACATACATTGTTCTTACTCTAGTCTATTTCCTAAAGAATCATATGTAGAACAGAACTAATGAGATGCTATAAGGAAGATGCATTCACTTACATAGAAATCATAAGAAAATTAGATACAACATATAAACTTAAGAAAACATAAGAGAAACACTTAATACCAGGAAATAAATTTGCACTAATAACAAAATGGAAAGAAGAGGTAAAAAAATGAGATTTCATTAATGAAAGGAAAAAGGATTAAAGTTGTAGAGTAAAAGCCACTACTAATGTAATGGAGAAGAACAACAAAATATCTACAAGATTTTGTTTTAAAGAGAAGGCATAACTCTGGATGAGACACTAGAGTTCAAACTCCACTGGGGTTAGGTTACAGAAAGAGGTAGATCAAATTAGAAGAATCTGATCATTGCAAGTTAATCAAACAAACCAACAATAAATATGGACTCAAAAGTCCTCGTCCTATACTATGTTGTCGTGTAAAATCTCTTCTCGAGCCCTTTGTCAAAAAATATATGCAACTAAGTATGGAGGAGAAGAAGAAGATAATATCAACCCATGGAAGTAATGATTCCATTAAAAGTGATTCACAATAGAGAGAAGTCACTGGAAATTGTTGAGATCATTAATGCTTTATTTTTGTTGACCCTAGTGGCTAAGAACCCCTTCGAAATAAACTAGTGCTTTGGTGCTAAAAATAATCACTTACCTATAATACGAGCTCCACCAAAAGATCACATAAGAAAAGGATAAAACATTAAAACCCTTGGTTGACTGCTTGGCTCCATCGACAAACACCACCCTCTGAGATATTGGTGAGACCCATCCTGACGCTGCCCATTAGTGGAGCATACATCATCAAGCCACACAAATTTATCACCTATGATAGAATAAGCTTCACCAATGGAATCCATCGACGAAAAAAACATGTTGTTTTGGCGATACCTGCCACCCTCTTCTGGAAACTCGCTTATCAGTGAGACTCTTTCCAATGCCATCCATCAGCGAGATATGTGTTTTTATCTTGCATGATTCATTGTCTTCCAATAGTTATCGCTATGTTGATGAAGATACTTATCAGTATAAAATACACTGATAACACCTTTGATATGATAAAATGAAAAGTTAACCACTAGAAAATATGATGTATTAACCCACGGTAACAAATTTTGGGCCATAATGAATATGTCTTAGATTGTTTTTATCTATAATGGGTTGAATGGTGGCTAAAATAGCCAACATTTTTGGTGACTCATAGGGGATTCTTTCCTGCTATGCATATGATTAGTGTCCTTAAATAAATCCATTAGGTACAGATTTTCCAGCATTGAACAATATGTTATCCCACCTAAAACTTCATGACATCCGCAATGTCTATAACATGAGAAAAATACCAAAAATTTCTATCTCTAGGAGGACATAGTTGTGCTCGTTCATTTCTTGGAAAGATAAAAATAATATAATCTACTATGTATGAGGAATTACAACATAAGAAAATAAACAAATCCATTAACTAACTTTTTGAAATAGTTTCCCTTTCTAACAAGTTGTTTGTTCCTTTCATGCAAATGGGAAACCAGTCAGGACAACAAGCATGACAAGAATACAATAGCAAGATGGAATGCCATTCTAATGCTGAGAATAAATAAATTCTCTAGCACTAGAATTTTTTTTTTGAGAAAGACAAACATGCTCCTTCTTGTGATCCTTATCCTCATGCTCTAAAACAAGCATGACCAAGGGGAACTTGTAGATTTGTTACATAACTAGATTCCTTATGGGGCATCCTCTTGATTGCATTAGGTCTGATTTGTCAACCTTGACCTCACTATTGTAGTGCTATACAATTTTGGTATCATGTTAGTTTGGGAATGACTCCTCTTTGTTTAATACTAGGATGATCTCCACCTTTTCATGTCTTTTCTCGTGAGCTACTTCCCTTGGAGATGCTGATATGGTGTGGATCTCCACTTGTTTCTATTGTAACTCATGATCTTTTGATGAAGGAGAAGATGGATTGATGTCTATGGATGAGCAAAAAACTTCTAGCTCATCCCAAAAACTCTCTTCCTCATCATATTCATTTTTCTCTACTACAGGGATATGCATAGGATGAGAGGCAACCACATGTATATCAATAGGTTCTTCCTCAAGGAAAGAGCTATCCTTTTGATCTTCTTTCTCATCCTCCATATCATGAAGGACTTCCTTCTGCAACAACTAACTTTGTTCTAATTTTTTACATGTCTCAAAATCCAAGATTATTTCCTTAAGAAAAGGAACAACTTCATTATTCTCTCCTTCTTCCTCCACAAAATAGAGCAGCTCTTCAAATAAGAGGATTGGATCCTCTTCCTTTTTATCATTCTTCATCTACAGAGAGGGTTGAAATGATACAAGCTTCTCAATATCCTCCCGCAGCTCTTTAGTTTCCTCCTTTGGCTACTCTATTTCAAGCTCATGAACACTAGGTTGCAAGTTCGCACATGGAAACTTAATCTTTTCTTTACTCTCCCAAAATGACATGCTGTGACCATTAGTAGTCCATACAATTGGTCCACCCTTAAAGAGTGAAATGAAAATAGGTATAGAAGGTTCAGAGGGTGAAGTCTCTTGCACATGGTGTGGAGAATTTATAATAGAAGGCTCTTGTAATGGATTAGGATTATTGAAGCTTGATTTACATTTTTTTGGGAAGGGGATATTTGGCTTCTAATTCTTGCACTCTGGCTAATAAAATCCTCATTTTCTCATCTTTTATAGAAACTTTTCTTGCATTTTATTCCTCAAACAATATCTATTTGATCCAGACATTTCTTTTTCATATTGACTTTGTTGGGCTTCAAACTATTTCTCCTTTTCTGCAACCATATCGAGATGTTGTCTTCTAGACAGTAACACCAACAACTAAAGGACCTTGTGTGCTGGTTCCTCCAGCTGCACATTCAACCTTTGTTGTCTTCTAATTTGATATAACTCTCCGACCGAGTCTGACAAAATAATCCTCAACTCTTGGCAATCCATATCATCTATATATAGAGTAATGGACGGAATCAGATTGAAAACCATGCCTAGGATAGTAAACCTAATACAAAGGTCCACATTCTGTTCCCTAAGCTTATTAACATTCATTCTAGTTAAGATGTGAGTAGGCGTGAAAGGTTGGTAAGAAGGTGGAACATATTGACCATTTGATGTTGCAAAGGGAGTTGAACCAAAGCTATGATGAGGTTCAGGCTGATCTTGATAAAAGGAAGGTGCGGGGGAAAATATATCATGACATGGTGAGCATAATATACATATATTTGAAATGAATCCATATTATTTCTTCATAAACCTCCAAATGCATAGAAAATTTTGAAAATCACAAAAGATCAGAAATGATGTTATACATACCAGCACTACAACTGCTTGAAACCAATAGATTTTCACTTAGAGTCACCATGGTGTTTGATAAAATTCCTCCAAAGGCTGATGGAACTGAGAAAACACCCATATTCTCATTGAATGAAGTTTTAATTGGCTAACCAGCTAACTTATGAACTGATTTTTGAATTTGTGTCCCTTTGGGTGTCCCAAATATTGTTAACAAAAAAGTTTGTACCCTTTCCCAGATGGTTGTTAGCAACATAGGCGGCCTTGTGAAACATTAAGACAACCTCCCAATTGTATAAATTTATCATGTAAGGTCGAATCTTCGGAGAAGGTCAGTTTCCTTTACAATCTGATGCACCTAAACTACTCTTTGAGGTAAAAGGGAGAAAGAGATGCATAAAGGGAAATACACAAAGGGAAATTGTGATGCACTAGAATGATTTGTGGTTACTCTCTTTGCCTATAGTTTCTCATAAAATCAATAGAAGACCTCAAAACATGCATTGTTCTTACTCTAGTCTATTTCCTAAAGACTCATATGCACACCAGAACTAATGCTCGATGCTAAAAGGAAGATACATTCACTTACATAGCATTTATAAGAAAAGTAGGTAAAATTTTGAGATTTCATCAATCGAAGGCAAAAGGATTACAAAAGGATTACAATTGCAGAGAAAAAGCCACTGCCAATATAATAGAGAAGAACCACAAAAATATCTACAAGATTTCCTTTTAAAGAGTAGGGTTAACTCTAGATGAGACACTAGAGTTGAAACCTCATCGGGGTTAGGTTGCAAAAAGAGGCAAATCATATTAGAACAATCTAATCTCTCCAAGTTAATCGAACACTCAAGAAGTGAAGAAAGAAGGAGCAATGAATACTTCTACCAATGAAAGAACAACCCATCAATAACTATTGACTCAAAATTCCTCATCCTGTAGACTGTTGGTGTGTGGAATCTCTTCTCGAACCCTCTATAAAAAGATATTTCAAAGTAAGTATGGAGGGATAGCAGAAGATCGGATCAACCCGTGGAAGTAATGGCGCCATTGGAATTGATTGACAATAGAGAGTAGTCGTTGAATGTCACTAAGAGCATTAATGCTCTATTTTTGTCGACTCTAGTTGCTGAGAACCCTTTCAAAATCATCTTTTTATTTGGAAGCCAAACTATTCGCTTCCCTCCAATATGAGCTCGACCCAAAAATCACATCGGACAAGGAAGGCAGAGACTTCATCGAAATCCATCTTATCGATCAAACTGGGCCCTCGATAAAACATAAAACCCTTGGTAGACTGCTCGGCTCCATCTACAAACACTGTCCTCTGAGATATCAGCGAGACCCATCTCGATGCCGCCCATTGAGTGAGGATACATTATCAGGCCTCCCACATTGGTCACCTCCGAGAGTAGAAACTTTGCTGATGGAATCCCTAGGTGAAACAACACATGTTTTTTTGGTGATGCCCGCCACCCTCTATTGGAAACCCGCTTAGCAGTGAAACTGTCGCTAATTTCATCCATCGACAAGACATGTGTTGTCGTCTTGCATGATTTTCTTCCTTCTGATAGTTATTGCTATGCTGATGAAGAGGCTCATAGGTGTTGCGTACACCGATGACACATTCGGTAGGATAAATCGACATGTTAGCCACCAGGAAACATGACATGTTAATCCATGGTAATAGCTTTCATCTCTAATGAATATGTTTCATATCGGTTACCTGTGATGATCTGAATGGTGGAAAATATAGCAAACATTCACCCTTTTTTATTTCCTTCATTATTCACATGAATAAAGAGACAATTTACAGAGGGCATTAATAAGGGAGTATGGATATTCATATATGGGCCCTGAGAAGAGGGAGGGGGCACATAAGAAGGACACAAGAAATGAATTTGGCTTCACCCCTACCATTGTGTTGGCTTGAAAGTTTCTAAAGATATTTTATAAAAAATCCAATTTTTTTCTTTCCTATGCCCACCGTAGTCCATGAGCATGCATTCCTTTGAGTTCTTCTATTAAAAAAATCAGATTTGGAGGAATAATACAAAAGAGGTGGATTTAGCTAAGTTATTCAACAAATGAAAATGAGTCTGTAATTTTTTTATGTTCCTTTGATTTGACCCTGGTATACGCACTAAACTTTCTTTGTCTTTTATTTTCTTAGGGACTTCCTGAGCTACCCATGAAAAAAAAATATAGTTCCTAATACCTTTTGGCCATGCTGGCTCTCTTTTGACTTTGCACAATCCAAAGAAGTAGGATATGCCTATCGCTTCTAGCTTGGTTCTAGTGATCACTTTTTTATTTGAATTGTATCATTCTTTTTATAGAGAACTTGGTCACGTCATGAATCATTTGGGAAGATGTAAATTATATTGTTGTCTACGTTCTATAAAGATTGCCCAACAAATTTTCCCTTACCATTTTATTTGGTTGTAATTAACACGGATTTGACTTCTTTGGCACTTGTTGGATGACCTTTCCTCATAACAAGGATGCCATTTATGCTTATGAGTATCGTGGCTTAGAATTATATCCTCCGTTTTCCCTTTCTCTAATATGCTTGAGTCTCCTCAACATATTCTTCGGAGCATATCTATAACTTAGACAACCAATATGATCTTATAATAATAAGTAATGATTATCCTTCATAATTTATGATGATAAATAGAAGATTGAACTAGAGATTTTAAGCTACTTGTTTCAAAATATGCAAAAAATGTTTAACACAATAATCAATGGATATTAGATAGAATGGACAGTGGATTGTAGAGATAATATTAAATAGTCTTAACAAATTAAATAAAAGAATTCATTCCAAAACTAATCCCTCTTCAGTTGTTGTTCAACATATTCCTCATAAATAATATTTATATTTAGATATATTGCAGTTTATCATTTACTATATTCCTGAGCTTAGGGTTAATTTTTCCTTTTTACAAATTTCTTAGATTGAGAATTATGACAAACCCTCCATGTTTGGGTATTTAAGTTTGTTGTTTGTAGTTTGTCATGAAAAATCATTTCTTTTTCTTTCTGTGATCATAAAAAATAAAGTTAATGTAAATCAATTAAATATATACTTGCTTTAGCTACCATAATTGTAGATGGGAAATGAAGAAAAAATAAAATAAAGTAGTCGTTGTTGATAAAAGATAGAATCTCTTCTTAAGATTTATAAATCATTGGTCTCTTTCTGTTATTCCTTTCTTGTTAGTCTGCATTTCTGTTATTTCCTCCCTAATGCATGTGAAGATAATTTTACAAAAATAATAGTGGAAATATTTTTTTATTTGAGAATGAATAGAGGATCATGATCTTAACTCTATTATTACTATTGAAATTTAATATAAACATTTCCATCAATTTCTCAACACCATTCAAACTAGAATAGAGGTAAAATCTCTTGAATAATTCCATAGTCATTCTTTATTTATCTCCTTATGCTCTGCCATGCAAAGATTTTTACACGTGGAAAGGGAAAGTTACTATTTAATCTTGGAAAAAATTAATGATGAATGATATTTTGGTCATTTTGAAAAATTAGAAAATTTTCTGAATATTAGAAAAATATAAAAACTTCCACTTTTAAATGACAGTTTACAAAGATTTTTGACAAAGTAGAAAATTGATTGGTTATTGTTATTTTTATAAATTAAGCTATACAAAAAATAAAGTTTCAACTCATCATTAAGATAGTTTGACAAAAAAATTCTTTAATAGAATAATTTGTAGATTTACTTAAAAATAGTAGCATTTTTTTTATAGATAATATTATTAGAGAATATATTTATTGGTTTTAATCTATTATAAATTTTTGAATTTATAATCTTTTTATTCTTGATCAATAAAATCTATTCTTAAATTTGATATTTTTGTAAAATTTAATTAGAAACTTTTACTATGTGAAATGTGAAAATGATTGAGAAGTGCGAGATATACTAAATACTTCTATAAGTAATTAACATATTTTTCAAGACAAGTTATTCCTTCTATTTAAACTAAGCATACAATATATTAGATCTCATTTTCGATGCATTATTATTGACTCATAAAACTAATTAGATTTCTTTTAATTATGAAAAGAGTGTAAATTCAAAATTGTTGGAATAAATGGTCCTTTTTTTTCCATTTTACTCTTGACTTAAATTTACTTAGGTGAACTTATTTATTTAGGAGGATATTATTTAGGTGGATATTGTTGAGTCCACCTTGGACTCTAAATTCTCCTATGATATGGTTGAGACCAATTTGGGTTCTAACTCCTCCTATGATATAGTTGTTGGGATTAATGGGAAGTATGTATTGAGAGGGGAGGGGTGAATCAGTACCTCTAAAACTTTTATATCCTTTAATCAATTAACCTTTGTAATCAAGTTGTATATCCATTCAATTTGATCTATACTATCTTGATGTGAGTTATATCAATTGATAATATTAACATACATGTGAACATTTATAGAAACATTCATGATAGTAATTGACACATAACACAAGATATGATATCACAGAAAACTCCTGTTAAGAAGTAAAAACCGCGGTGGGGATGGCACCCACAAAATCTTCACTATCTGCAGATTGGAAGGGGCCGATTAAGGCTTACAATTTGATCACTTCTATTGATCTACCCTGTTAAGAGTATTGGTGGAGACCTGTTAAAGTCTACTCTGTTAAGAGCTTTAGAAACACTGTTGAGTGTACACTCAGTTAAGTGATTTGTTGTTGGACTGTTAAATATACCTTCCTTGAAAGGAATTTTACACTTTTCTCCACTTGTTAGAATGACAGAAAATTATAAATTGAACTGGTAAATGCAATCTCCTATTGCTGATACAGATCCAATTTAGTTTACATGAAAAACATTATCACCTAATTGTGATTGAATAATACCTCTAATTTTTGGTAGCCTTTGTTCTTGGTTTTGATAACCAAACTCACCTTTTGTTGTTCTTGTTCTTCAAACTCTTAATCTGATCCATAGATGTGCTCCTATGCTTCATTCATGTTCTCCTCTCACTTTTATTTCCTCACATCCATGTATAACGAATGATTGCATCATCTATTTGTAAGATGGATTGACATCATCAAGTTTGAAGAAAAACAATGTTAACTCTAAGATCAGGTTTACAACTTGTAGCATGATCTCCTAGTCTATGTGTTTTAAATCAGTTAGACTAATTAAAGCACTTACATTCATTTTTCTTGTCCCTAAAGAAATGGATTTTAAAACAAATCAATATCCTATAAATAGAATAAGCTTGCTTTATCTGATGTGGAATTCAGATCCACTTTTTGCGGGCTGCAAATGACTTTCAGTTTCTGTTTGTCAGTTATACTCTGACTGTCTTTCAATTTTTTTTCTGTCAGTTGCACTTTAACTGTCTCATCATTCTCCACTATATCTTGCATGTTGGGTTCCTCTATCAGGTTCCTCTTTATCTTTCTACTTTTCATTTTTGGTTTACACACTAAGTTATGTCGTCGGTTCTCTTTGCACTTAGTCATCTTCTATGATCTCTTCATATCTGATCTTTGGTTTGCTCTATTCTATCTTTTGGTGTATGCTTACCAAAAGTGTTGTTTGCATACTAATGAAAAATTAATGTCATCAATCTCCCCCTTTGACATTAGTATCAAAAAATGATATGTGCAAAATACTAAAAAAATGTTAAGTATATACAACATATATAATCTTTAGTCATTTAATGACTCCCCCTATGTATATGTCAGTAATGCTTTACATATGATATCTTCCTTCTATATAGATCATTTTTCCTTATGAATATACATATACATATTTACCATTTGCCCATTTGAATGAATGAATGAATACACATATCATTTTCTCCTTTTTTTGTGTAGTACTCATATCATTTTCCCCCTTTTTTGATATAAAGGGAAAAGTACAATACCTTAGAGCTTATCAAAAATGTGGGAGTGCAAAGACTTCATGTCTTTCATCATTTCTCCCATTGTTATTTTAGGTTCTCTAGAGCCATGTGCTCGAGTGTGATCTTTGAGTGCATGTCATAGATGATGTCTGCTACAGACATCTCGGGAGTTGCTATCAGTTGCCGTGCTAAACTGATGTGATGTTGGAGCAGTGTAAGGTATGGTAGAAGTTGAGCTTGGAGCTCAGTTACTTCTTCCCTAAAGTGTGTCTCTACTTCTCACAGTTCCTGCCTTAACCTTTTTATCTCTATTATCTTCTCATAATGCAATTTAATTGCATTGTCTCCATTAGTGGTTAAGTTATTAGCACTATTAGCTAGATCTATATCTAGCTTTGCTATATTGTCACTATTCACTTTGGTGAACTTGTCTAATGTGCTCAGTTGGTGAATTAAGGTTATAACTTTAGTTATAATTGGATCTAATTCAGTAATGAATTCTGGTAGCTTTACCTTATTGATTGCCACTTCTTGGCTGATGTTTTAAATGAGCGTTTGTTGGTACTTCATCTCTTCTCTCTCCTCAATTGCCTTTTTTACAACTATATTCTGAGTTGTTATGGCATCAGTTAGAGTGGATAATTGATCAAGTATTAGATTTTTTTGATCAATATCAACATCGGGTACAATCTGGTGCAAGATGTCCCTAGTTATCTCTAGTACCATGGAGTCTCTGTGTTGTTTCTTCAGCTTCTCATGTAATGCCTTCCTTTGGAATATTTTACCGTATTCTTGTAATGATTCAAAATCAAGTGTAGATGGGTCACACTTTGGTATTTAAATAAGTTCATCCAAGGTGACTTCCAACTTATTCTTCTTTGATTTCTTCTTCTTTTGTGAATCACTTGAATGTAGCACCATTGCTAATTTCTCTTCTTTCTCAAACCTGTGCTTGATGAAGTATCCTGGTGTGCTTCTTTTTTCTACTTGGTATCGGTATCATCTTTCCAGGTGTCTGTAGACGTCTCCACATTCACCTTCACATCATTAGTAGTATGTTTGTCAGTTTCCTTACGAGTGTCATCTTTAGGTTTGTCTCCTTCATCAATGTCCTTAGCTTCATCATGCTTTATTTCTGCATTCTTATCTGTTGTATCTGCATCTTTTTCTGTATCTCCTCCTTTAACCTTATCAGTATCAATTACATTTTGAGTAGCTCTGATGTCTTTCTGACCACTGATTTTGTCTTTCTTCTCCTCTTCCCCTGCATCCTTGGGAGTATCCTTTTCAGGTGACTTGTTTGATTCCTGCTAAATATTGATAGCTTGTATCAATATTGACATGTTGCCTGGAATGTTTACTTGTGCAGTATCAACTATTGTGCCTTTCTCATCAGTTGTGTCCTTTGCAATAGTGACATCTTCATCTTTATTAATTTCCTCTGCTAGGTCATCGATAATGTCAATGACATTAGTATCCATAATGTTGTCATTTGTGGTGTCTTTCCATGATTCATCAGCAACGTCTGCACTCTTGTTGCCGATTGTATCATCTTCTTCCTTGTCTAACTCAATAGATGTGTCATCTTGAGTTTATTTTATTAAGACCTCTTCAACATCTTTCTCGGGGCCTTCCTCCTCGGTAGGTCTATTCATAATTTTACACCATTTCTTATGGCTATCCTATTCAATCTCTATAATCTTTCCTTCAAGAAATTTATATACTCTCAACTTTGGTGATAACTCCTTTTTGTACTTCTCCATAATTTCATCTATTTCTACCTTCTTTGATTGAGGTGGCATGAGAGTAACAAGTACTCTTTCTCCTATTTCCTTCTCATTCTTCAAAGAAAATGTCCATCTAGAGTATAGTCTATCCAAGAGTTCCCTTGGTACTAAACTGCCTTCAAATTGTACTGGTACATATTTGAACTTGTAAATTTTTTCTATAATGGCATCCTATATTTTATTCTAATCTTCTGGATCTAGTTTCAGCCATCTTCTAATATTTAAATATGTAATAGATCCTGAGTTTGCAATAGATTTACAAATGTCATCAATAGATTCTAGAGCTTTACCTTGACACTTTCTGCCTCTATAGCTTCATCTTGCTCAATGTCTTTAATATCCTCTTAGGTTCTAATGAGCTTCCAACCTCTTTTGTTTTACCCTCTCTTTGGTGTGATGAAATTCCTCTTGTATGTTCTTAACTTTCCTTTCTTCAAAGTTGAAGGAGTAGAATCCTTAATTGATGTTTGGCTTCTTGTTCTAGAAGCAAGCGTTATCCTTGGATTCTTAGTTGGTGGAGGAGGTGGTGAATCTGACTCTGTTTCCTCAGATTCATCCTTTTCCTCACTTTTATTGATAGATAACTATTCTTCGATTTCTTCCTCCTATTCAACTTCTTCATCCTGTTCAATTTCTTCCTCAGTTGTTGATAGTATTTTCTTGAGGTTCTTTACCATCTTGTCCTTTTTCTTGACAATTTTATTAACAAATAGGCCAGATTTTATTCTTGTCTTGGCCTCCTCATATGTTCCAAACTTGGTTTGTTTCTTATCTAGTGGTTCATTAATCAAGGCGTCAATTGCCTTAGTTGCAAGATCAATGTTTATCTCATACTCCAATGGTTGTAACCATGCTATCCTTGGCACAACAAGTTTAATGTAAGTATTATCTGTATCAACCATAAAAAATATCTCATCTTTATACTTCTCAATGATTTTTTCAGGGATCCTTACCCTCTTTTGCATTCGGTCTTTGAATACAGTGAAGTATTCATCCATGACTATCTCAAAATTTTGTCCTAGTGAAGCTATATGTTCACTGATCTGCATGGTGACTAGTTTGGTGTTGTCCCATTTCACATCTCCTATCGATGGGAATCTTTCTTGAAAGTAGAAGGAAATACACATTATGAGTGAGCCAAACTTACATGTGTTTGACTTCACATTCCTGATAGTCTTAAAATTGTCTTTCAACTGATTCAGGAATAGTTCAGATAAATCCAACCATGTTCCTTTCTTTATAATCTTATACTCTATGTCCACTGCACCAGATACTATGTTGTTCAATGTGCTGGCTTGGAAGAATTTGTAGCCTAGAACTCATGCACCAAACGTGATCTCATCATCGGTTATGGTGGCAACTTTTAGTCCTCTGCCATCCCATTTGGCTCCTGTCATCTTCTCAGTCTTGGCCTTGGGTGGATGCTTTAGTTCTTTCACCTTTTCTGTTATAGGGTAACTGATGACATCATGGAAAACATCTCAGGTTATCACCTTCAGTTCATCAAGCCATAGCTTGTTGTTATGCATTTGGCTTTGTACTAACCAAATCCATTCTGTTTTGAAGACCTTTGGGAACATTAGGGCATTGGTGAGCCCTTTTACTTCTATATGCTTATGTTCATCTTTCAGTGTTCAATCTTCATTGCATAGTTTCTTATAAGCTTTCTCAACTTCTAAATTTCTAATCTCTGCAATCTTGCAGTGTATGAAAGATTAAACGTCTTCCATGAGTAAAACCCTAGCTGGGATGCATGAGAATTCTCCTGCATCGTCGGGTTGTGAGGCAACCTCAGGATGAATCTTTTAGTTAGGTTTCTCACATGAAAAATTCTTGATGAGCTTGAACTCATCCTTCTTTGTGTTCTTGGATTTCACAGTTCTTTATGTTGAGGCCAGTTTTAGAATATAGGGCTTCCTGTGAAATGCACAAAAAATAGAGTTGTCGGTTATGTAGAACTTACTGTTTACTCTTGCAAAGATTTATGAAGTGCTTTGGAGTGTTGTGTGTTGATTTGCGGTCACTCTATGATTCCTTCACTCTCTGCTCAATAATCACCTTGGTCACTCTACTCTAGTAATCATGAACAATAAGTTGTTCTTTTGCCCTATTTTTAGTTTTTGCCCTAGAACGTGTTTCATAAATTCTTACCAACTCCTTAGTGTATGAAGACAAATTTTGTTGGTGAAGAATTTATCTTCCTTCGGTGACATTTATAACATTTCAGAGTAGTCATAATTCCACTTGCTTTTACCGACAGGTTTCGGTGTCATAGACAACTTGTTCACTTTGCTTGTTTACCGACAATGCTCAGTTTACACTTAGCAACTTTGATTTCTTATGTAAACCGATGCTTTTTAGCAAGTGTAGGTAGGATTTTCTTTGAGTGTATACCGACGGGTTTTGGTATGTATACCCAACAACATAGTTATCACAAATCTTAACAAGTAATACCATGATGCATCTTTACTTATGTTATTTTGGCATTATATCAACATACTATGGAACTGATGTAAAATAATAGCTTGGGGTAATGCAGTTCCATACTTACTTATTCTTCTTAGATGGGGGTGGTGATGTCACTGGATCCATTGGATGGTGTGTCACCATTTGCATTGCTTGATCCAGCTTCATCATTCTTTGAAGCTCTTCTCCACATTTTGTCTCTAGCTCTCTGAATGTCTTCAATGGTGTTTCCATTGGGATATGTGCTTATCTATGTCATTCGGTCTCTACAATCTTTCTTGAGATGACCAACTTTGTGACAGTGTAAGCATGCCATTCCGGTGTTAGTCTAGCCTCTAGACTTTCTAGTCTATTTTGTCATACAGTTTGCAGTAATGTGACCATATCTTCCACATGCTGTACAATTTGTCCAAGTATTGTAATCCCATACATACTAGTTACCGACTCATTTTGGTTGATAGGGAGTTTCTTGAACTTTAGGCTTCCATGCTTGTCTTTTCTTTTTCCAGCATTCAAGAGTTGTGTGCCCATTCATTTTTCATGTAGGATAGTATTTGTCCATGTAGTTTTCCTTCTTTGGTTGATTCATCTCAGAATTACAATCATATGCTTTATGTCCTTTCTTGTTATATTTATAACAAAATCCTATAAATGAAGATGTAGATTTAGGAATACCTTTCATTTTGCTTTTGCATACATTTGATGTATGGCCTTGCTTTCCATAGTGATTACATGTCAACTTTCTTGGTCTTGGATTTTAATAGACATTCTTTGGATTATATTTATTTGATGATTCTCCATTCTTGGTAAAACCTAGACCATTTTTTTTGTTGAATCTTTGTTTTCCTTGAAGAAAATCATCCATTTTTTTATTGCTTTCTTCAACTTTCTTGATAATTTCATTATGTTGTTGCTGAATTCTCATTTTATGTTTCAACTTTTCATTCTCATCCCTTAGTTCACTGATAGCTTCTATTATTTCAATGAGTTCAACATTCATTCTATTTGCCTCTTGAATCATAAAAATAATTTTATTTGTAATCTCATGGGGATGCTCTCTAAATCTTTGTATTTCAGACTCTTTTTCTTGTAACTTTTCTGTGATCTTTCTTCTATCATCAATAGCTAGTGTTCTTTCTTGCTCATCTTTTCTAGCATTATTCATGACATCAATCATCCTTACCATCTATGTCTCTTGACCGATTTGCAGAGATTTAACTTGTCCAGCCAGATGTAGATTGATTCCAGTTAGGCTTGTGATGCTTTCTTGTGATGTATCTGATGCTTTTCTTGTAGTTGATCCTGAAGACTCAAAGAAATCTGTTATCTCTTCCTCTTGATAATCTATCTCATTATAGTGAGGTGCCATATTCTTTCTTTCATCTAGAAACTATATCATATTGAGTCTAGCTTCTTTATACTATTCATATAATATCTGTATTTTAAGCTTATTATTCTCAATATTTTTATCAAGTCTATACTTCTCCATTGTATGATCTTTTCTCTTAAGCCTTTAAGATTTTCAAGAAGAGACTTATCTCTGATACCAATTGTGGGGATTAATGGGAAGTATGTATTGAGAGGGGAGGGGTGAATCGGTACCTCTAAAATTTTTGTATCCTTTAATCAATTAACCTTTTTAATCAATTTGTATATCCATTCAATTTGATCTATACTATCTTGAAGTGAGTTATATCAATTCATAACATTAACATACATGTGAACATTCATAGAAACACTCATGAAAGTAATTGACACATAACACAAGATATGATATCACAGAAAACTCCTGTTACAAAGTAAAAAATACAGTGGGGATGACACCCACAAAATCTTCACTATCTACAGATTGGAAGGGGATGATTAAGGCTTACAATTTGATCACTTCTGATGATCTACCTTGTTAAGAGTATCAGTGGAGACCTGTTAAAGTCTACTATGTTAAGAGCTTTAGCAACACTATTGAGTGTGCACTCGGTTAAGATATTTGTTGTTGGAATCTTAAATCCACCTTCCTTGAAAGGATTTTTACACTTTGCTCCACTTGTTAGAATGATAGAAAATTACAAATTGACCTGGTAAATTCAATCTCCTATTTCTGATACAAATCCAATTTATTTTACATGAAAAACATTATCACCTAATTGTGATTTAATAATACCTCTAATTTTTGGTAACCTTTGTTCTTGGTTCTGATAACCAAATTCACCTTTTGTTGTTCTTGTTCTTGAAACTCTCAATCTGATCCATAGATGTGCTTGTATGCTTCATTCATGTTCTCCTCTCTCTTTTCTTTCCTCACAACCATGTATAATGAATGATTGCATTTTCGGTTTACACACTAAGTTGTGTCGTTGGTTTCCTTTGCACTTAGTAATCTTCTATGATCTCTTTCTATCTGATGTTTGGTTTTCTCTATTATGTCTTTCGGTGTATGCTTATCAAAAGGGTTGTTTACATACTAATGGAAAATTAATGTCATTAATGGTTGAGCCCAAAGGATATTGTTGAGTTGTATCAGGAATCTACTTCCTCCAGTTTGGGACACTTGTCTCAACCTTGTCCATTCTTCCTATCAGCTCTTACCTATATAAATAGGCTTCCTTGCTTGTATTTTGAATATTGGAAATATTGAGATATTGGATATTGGATATTTCTCTTGATGTTATTATGCCTATGAGAATTCACATCAAGTTTAGCTAGTATTATTATTTTGTCCATTTTATTTCCTTTTTTTTGATCTAATACTTTTCATTTGATTCTTGTTTAAATATATTTTCTCATATGTTAACATGGTATCAGAGCTTATTTTGGGAGATTAGATTATTTTGAGATCTTGTAAAATCTTGTTGTGTTTTCTCTTATAGTTTACACGATCTAGAGAACTAGCAAAGGTCTATGAAGATTTAGTAATGCTTGTTTATCATATATGTTTTTTAGATCTAGGTGGTTGTAGCATTCTAGGAGCATTTTCTATTTGTTCCACTATGTTTGGGAGCCTCAAAACCCACCATTTATATATAAGGATTGTGCAAATTTGATACTGGAGGTTTTGCATGCCATTTTTTCCTTGTTGGAGGCATTTTTTTACATTGTCGCCACATTTTTTGCAATTGATAAAGAAAAATACTTTATGGGTTCTCTTTGTCTCATAAAAAAACTATCTGGGTATCTGTTATTTTTTTCATGAAGTAAATAAATTGTGAGAAGATCACATCAAAATGCTTTAGTTGGACTCCTCACCATTGTAGTTTTCATCTTTGCACCTATTCTTCAAATGAGTCATTCTTAGTCATACAGAGGTTTTTTCAATGCAATTATTATTGAAAAGGGGTATAATTTCATGCTCTTTGTACTGGTGTAATATTTTTCTTCGTAGAAACACCCATTTTTCCATAAGTTTAGTTTTCTCAAACGATCTAAAGGGCAGTCCCCATGTTTTGAAATTCAAATCAATATAACTTTCACATATGATCTTGGATCAAGATCACTCTTTTTTAAAATTGGATATTTTTTATAAAAATACATTTGTATTGGTTTGATGTTCTTATTCTAAGATTTTAATTTGACCTTCAGTGTTTGGGTCTATTTCTTGGACATTGTAAAACTCTTGAAAATAAATCAAGCATTGTAAATGCAATAAACTATAAAGTGCCAAATTTTAATATCTAGGGGGGTGATTTATGATCTAGTAGAAATGGGGTGGTCTCATTTTCTCTCTTTGGGTGCGATTTTATCTCTTATTTTTCGCACAACAATCTTACTTTCTACATTAAAATGGATCAAACCATAATACCAATACTCACATCTTATAACTAGTATGAGTGGAATTCAAAAATGACATTCTATCTTAAGAAGTTGGGGATGTTTAGAGTGACTATGGGTCTTGAAAGTAAACCAACATTGCTTGTAGAAAATCCAAAGTGGTTTAACAAATCTAATGAAGCTTATGGTACTCTATGCATGTATGTATCTCCTAATATGCTTTTTCATGTTGAATCTGCAACAACTCCAAATGATATATGGACAATATTATAAGTGTTGTTTAGTAAACAAGATGAACTAAGGGGACACCAATTGGAGAATGAGCTAATAGGGTTAAATCCTTGTAATTTTGATACAATTTAGGACTTCTTGACAAAATTAAAGGTTGTAAGATTTTAATTAAAAGTGTGTGGGATAGACAAAAAAGTTTCACAATTGAATCTTAGCATTCTTTCCAAACTTGGCCCAAACTAACCAATTTTTGTTACTACATTCCATGCCACAAAAAGTGTCGTAGGAACTAGCTATAAAATGTCTTCTCTTGATGAGGTTGCACATGAACTCACAAAAAAAAGAGATAAGTTGATTCATATGGGCACAATTAATCCCTCTAGATCTCATGTCTTCGCTGCAAATCAGGGCACAAGAGATCAAAAAGGATCTTCTAAGGAAGAAAATAAAAAAAAGAGACAAGGATAAAATAAGCAAGAACAAAAATTGTTTTCCCCAAGAGAAACAAATGATGCATCTTCTTGAAAAGGTGATAAACCCAAGAATGAGAAAACTATGTGTTCCTATTATAAGAAACTTGGCCATGATGAACACAAATGTGTGAAGAATAAAATTGATCACTTGTCTCATCTTCTTCAAAAGAATGATGACATTAATTTTTCCATTAGTACACTTAGTGAAAAACATTGACAGAGATCATCGGTACAAGCATTACCGGCAGACTACAAGCATTACCGGTGGACAGCGAGCATACCCGACATAACACAAAGGTCACGAGAAAATGCTAAGTATGGAATTAACCAACGAACACTGACAAGTGTTGCACCACCAACTTGAATAGGACATCACTGACGGGTCAATAAAATAACATTGAGATCATCACTGACGACACAATTTTGAGAACAAAACTGGCAGAATAGAGAAGGTATACCCGACGACCAGTTCAAGAAAGGAACACCGATGAAAAAGAAAATTGGATCTGAGTTTTTACTCGTCAGATAAAGAAATGTAATTCTATTTATAGAGTTTTAATTTGTTTTAAATCATAACTTGAGGGTCAAGCAAGATTTATGTAAATGTTTTAAAGCATCCTAATGGATCTAAAGCATACCTAACTAAAGATCAAGGTCAAGTTGTAAACCTTGGATCTAGAGTTAACTTGCGAAGCGTGAATCAAGAATTTAGCTACAATCTAGTATAAATAGATGTTCAATCAATTGTGAGTCATGAATTCATTATTGTTGATAGCCATGAAGAGAATCTAAGGAGCAGAAGGTAGAATTCATGCAAAGTTCAGAAACATATCATATCAGTTGTCTAGAACACACAGAGGCTACCGATGAGCAGACAAAGGTATTATTCAATCATGGAAGGATGATTACTCATTCATAGGAAGCTTTATTGGATCTGTTATCAATAATTAGAGATTGTATACATCATCAGATCAAAGACTTATGTAGTTGCATTCTAGCAAGTGCATCAAATCTAAAATCCTTTTGTAGAAGGTGGACTTAACTGTTCTTTACAAATCTCTTAATAGAGTGCACACTTAACAGTGTTGCTAAAGCTTCAAACGAAGTAGATCTTAATAGGTCTCCACTATAATACTCCTAAAAAGGTAGGTCATCAGAAGTGACCAATTGTAAGCCTTAACTGGCCCCTTCTTATCTACAGATAGTGAAGTCTTGTGGGTAACAATCCCCACCGTAGTTTTTACTTCCTAACAAGAGTTTTCTGCGATATCATCTCTTGTGTCATATGTTATCTATTTTCATTAATGTTTCTTTTATGGTTACATATTAAAGAACTTATGATATGATTGCATATACAGAAAGAAAGATGAATAGTTAGATAAGATAATTTACAAACTAATGATTAAGGGTTAATGGGCTAACCAAGAAAAATTTTAGAGGTACTAATTCACCCCTCCCCTCTCAGTACATCATTCCAATATAATTCTAAGAATTGGTATCAGAGCTAAGTCTCTTTCTTGAAAAGCTTAAAGACTTAAGAGAAAAGATTGGAGCAATGGAAAAGTACAGACTAGACATGACTATTGAGAATGAGCAGTTACATATGTAAATAAACTATGAGTAGTATAAAGAGGCAAGAATAAAAATGAGAAAACTTCATGATGAAAGAAATATTATGGCAACCAGCTGAATGAGAAAGACTACAAAGAATTGGAAATACAAGATTACTTTGATACAATAGAATCATCAATCAGAAAAGCTTTAGACACATCAGTAGAAGAAACTACAAGACTACAAGAGGTCAATCTACATCTGACAGATCAAATCAAGATGTTGTAAATCAGTCAAGAAACTCAAATGGTAAAAATGATTGATGTCATGATTGATGCAAGAAAATCTGAAAATGAAAGAACACTAGCCATTGATGATAGGAGGAAAATTACAGAGAAACTACAAGAGAAAGAATCAAAGATTCAAATACTTACTGAGCATCACCATGAGGTTACCAACCAGATTATTCTTATGAGTTAGGAAGAAAATAGATTAAATACATAACTCATTGAAAGAATACAAATCATTGGTGAGCTAAGAGAAGAGAATGAAAAATTGAAGCATGAAATCAAAGTCTAGAATCAACACAACGAATTGACCAAAAAGGCTGAAGATAGCAACAAAAGGATGGATGATTTTCTTGATGGACAGAGAAGAATCAACAACTACATAGGATTAGGGTACAATGAGAATGGTGAATCTTCTAATCAACCAGATCAGAGGAATACTTTCACAACCCCAAAATCCAAGAAGCTGTCAAGCAATCACTGTGGAAAACCAGGCCACACCTCAAACATTTGCAGAAGTAAAATGAAAGGTATTTCTCAAACTCAATCTACTTTCATTGGTAATTGTTATAAATGTCAAAAGAAAGGACACAAGGCACATGAGTGAAGATCCAAAGTGACAAATCGAAAGAGAAAAACCTATATGGACAAGTACTGTCCTACATGCAAGATGAATGGGCATACACATAAGGAATGCTGGAAAAAGAACAACAAGGCATGGACATGAAAGGAAACTGATAATAGCTACAAACCAACAAGAATAGGTAACTCATATATTTGGGACTATAACACATGGGTAAACTGTACATGTGGAACGTATGGTCATATTGATGCCAACTGTATGAGAAAGTGGACCAGAAGGTCAAGAGGTTGGACCAATCCAGGTATGACATGTTTGCATTGTCATAAGGTTGGGCATGTGATAAAATATTGTAAAGACCGACTGACAGACACAAGTACACATCCCAATACAGATACCATTGATGACATCAAGAGAATGAGAAACAAGATGTGGATAAAATCCACAAACACTGAAGGTGCTGGAACAAGAAATGCAAATGGTGACACCTCATCTAATGGATTCAGTGACATCACTACATCCAACTAAATTGTACAAGTAAGTATGGAACTGCATTATGACAAGTTATACTATACATCGGTTCCATTACACATAGTTCATATTGTAATATTAGCATGAATAAAGATGCAATATATTGTTATTTTCTAAACTATTGAAAAGCAACCATTGATTATTGGGCACAATTTGCATTAGTGAACACACACAGAAAAGTTAGCACTACTTACCGGAATGTATCAGTTATTACAGAAGCTAAGTGTAAACTGATGGATATCGGTGAACGTTGAATCAACAAAAGCTATTTTCGCAACCTCACCGACAATCATCAGTGAAGTCTCCACAGCCGCTAGCAACCCCAACGCTTTGCATAGACACCGATGATGTTATGAATGTCTCTACTGAAAAAATTAGTATTTATATAACGATGAGTTGGTAAGCATTAATGACAACTTAGGGTGCAAAAATGTTATAAAATCCCAACGGGTAAACTCATTTTTGCACCCACAATTTTTGAGCAGAACAGAGCAGACCAGAGAAATTTAAGAGAAATTTGGAAAGCGACCCAGCAAAAATCAATTAGACACAAAGAATTCACATTCACAGGCAATCACAAAGAATCCATAAGTAATAACACTCACCAACCGCACTGTTTTATTTGCGAAAATCCCTAAATTTCTTCAAACAAGATGGCATCAACTTCTAGATTTGAGAAAATTAAGGAAGATAAGAAGAAATCCTTCAAGCTTGTCAGCAGAGGCTCGTGTGCTGAACCTAAATACAAGCTACACCCTGAATTAGCTTCACAACCTGACGATTCTGGAGCATTTTCCAGAATCCCACCTAGGGTTTTGCTAGTAGAGGACATAAGGTCCGATATTCACTGTAAGATCTCAGAGGGAGGAGATCTAGACCTAGATAATGCCTACAAGGCACTATGTGATGATGTTGGAAAGCTCAAAGAAGAGCACAAACATTTGGAAGTGAAGAGACTCACGAATGCACTGCATTTTCCCAAGGTCTTCAAAACAGAATGGATAAAGATTGTTCTTAGCAGAGTTCACAACAAGACTCTATGGCTAAACAATCCAAAGGAAATAACAAAGAATGTTATTCATGTGGTTATTGGTTATCCTACAACCGATAAACCACAAGCTCACAAGCACTCATCTCTGGCAGAAGTGGAAAAGTTGACTGGTGCTAAATCAGATAAAAGAGTACTAAAGGTCAACACCATTACCGACGTAGAGCTGAAGTTTGGAGCATGTGTTGTTGGATATAAGATCTTCCAAGCAAGCTGAATGAATAGCATATCAAGTACAACCATGAGTACAGCATTAAAGATCATCAAACAGGGAAAGAAGATGGATCTTGCAGAGATCCTATTACATCAACTAGAGGAGAACATGTGCACAATAAGGTCTTCAAGGACAAACACTTGTAAGTTTGGTTCCCTCATAATGTGCA